>CAWVNZ010001490.1:0-48563 GCA_963930735.1 Dioctria linearis
TTATTTTTTGAATAATTTACTGTAGAAAAGGCATTCCCTGGCGCAATTAAAATTTGCGACAGTATAAAATTATTTTTTGAATAATTTACTATAGAAAAGGCAATCCCTGGCGCAATTAAAATTTGTGACAGTATAAAATTAGTTTTTGAATAATTTACTGTAGAAAAGGCAATCCCTGGGATATTTAAAATTTGTGACAGTTGAAAATTATTTTTTGAATAATTTACTATAGAAAAGGCAATCCCTGGCGCACATAAAATTTGCGACAGTAAAAAATTATTTTTTGAATAATTTACTGTAGAAAAGGCAATCCCTGGGATATTTAAAATTTGCGACAGTATAAAATTATTTTTTGAAAAATTTACTATAGAAAAGGCAATCCCTGGCGTAATTAAAATTTGCGACAGTATAAAATTAGTTTTTGAATAATTTACTGTAGAAAAGGCAATCCCTGGGATATTTAAAATTTGCGACAGTATAAAATTATTTTTTGAATAATTTACTATAGAAAAGGCAATCCCTGGGATATTTAAAATTTGCGACAGTAGAAAATTATTTTTTGAATAATTTACTATAGAAAAGTCAATCCCTGGGATATTTAAAATTTGCGACAGTAGAAAATTATTTTTTGAATAATTTACTGTAGAAAAGGCAATCCCTGGGATATTTAAAATTTGCGACAGTAGAAAATTATTTTTTGAATAATTTACTATAGAAAAGGCAATCCCTGGCGCACATAAAATTTGCGACAGTAAAAAATTATTTTTTGAATAATTTACTGTAGAAAAGGCAATCCCTGGGATATTTAAAATTTGCGACAGTATAAAATTATTTTTTGAAAAATTTACTATAGAAACGGCAATCCCTGGCGTAATTAAAATTTGCGACAGTATAAAATTAGTTTTTGAATAATTTACTGTAGAAAAGGCAATCCCTGGGATATTTAAAATTTGCGACAGTATAAAATTATTTTTTGAATAATTTACTATAGAAAAGGCAATCCCTGGCGCAATTAAAATTTGCGACAGTAGAAAATTATTTTTTGAATAATTTACTGTAGAAAAGGCAATCCCTGGCGTAATTAAAATTTGTGACAGTAGAAAATTATTTTTTGAATAATTTACTATAGAAAAGGCAATCCCTGGCGCAATTAAAATTTGCGACAGTAGAAAATTATTTTTTGAATAATTTACTATAGAAAAGTCAATCCCTGGCGTAATTAAAATTTGCGACAGTATAAAATTAGTTTTTGAAAAATTTACTATAGGAAAGGCAATCCCTGGCGCACATAAAATTTGCGACAGTAGAAAATTATTTTTTGAATAATTTACTATAGAAAAGTCAATCCCTGGCGTAATTAAAATTTGCGACAGTATAAAATTAGTTTTTGAAAAATTTACTATAGAAAAGGCAATCCCTGGCGCACATAAAATTTGCGACAGTATAAAATTATTTTTTGAAAAATTTACTATAGAAAAGCCAATCCCTGGCGCAATTAAAATTTGTGACAGTATAAAATTATTTTTTGAATAATTTACTATAGAAAAGGCAATCCCTGGCGCAATTAAAATTTGCGACAGTAGAAAATTATTTTTTGAATAATTTACTATAGAAAAGGCAATCCCTGGGATATTTAAAATTTGCGACAGTAGAAAATTATTTTTTGAATAATTTACTATAGAAAAGTCAATCCCTGGGATATTTAAAATTTGCGACAGTAGAAAATTATTTTTTGAATAATTTACTGTAGAAAAGGCAATCCCTGGGATATTTAAAATTTGCGACAGTAGAAAATTATTTTTTGAATAATTTACTATAGAAAAGGCAATCCCTGGCGCACATAAAATTTGCGACAGTATAAAATTATTTTTTGAATAATTTACTATAGAAAAGGCAATCCCTGGCGCACATAAAATTTGTGACAGTAGAAAATTATTTTTTGAATAATTTACTGTAGAAAAGGCAATCCCTGGCGCAATTAAAATTTGCGACAGTAGAAAATTAGTTTTTGAATAATTTACTATAGAAAAGGCAATCCCTGGGATATTTAAAATTTGCGACAGTAGAAAATTATTTTTTGAAAAATTTACTATAGAAAAGGCAATCCCTGGCGCAATTAAAATTTGTGACAGCATAAAATTATTTTTTGAATAATTTACTGTAGAAAAGGCAATCCCTGGCGCAATTAAAATTTGCGACAGTATAAAATTATTTTTTGAATAATTTACTATAGAAAAGGCAATCCCTGGCGCAATTAAAATTTGTGACAGTATAAAATTAGTTTTTGAAAAATTTACTGTAGAAAAGGCAATCCCTGGGATATTTAAAATTTGTGACAGTTGAAAATTATTTTTTGAATAATTTACTATAGAAAAGGCAATCCCTGGCGCACATAAAATTTGCGACAGTATAAAATTATTTTTTGAATAATTTACTATAGAAAAGGCAATCCCTGGCGCACATAAAATTTGTGACAGTAGAAAATTATTTTTTGAATAATTTACTGTAGAAAAGGCAATCCCTGGCGCAATTAAAATTTGCGACAGTAGAAAATTAGTTTTTGAATAATTTACTATAGAAAAGGCAATCCCTGGGATATTTAAAATTTGCGACAGTAGAAAATTATTTTTTGAAAAATTTACTATAGAAAAGGCAATCCCTGGCGCAATTAAAATTTGTGACAGCATAAAATTATTTTTTGAATAATTTACTGTAGAAAAGGCAATCCCTGGCGCAATTAAAATTTGCGACAGTATAAAATTATTTTTTGAATAATTTACTATAGAAAAGGCAATCCCTGGCGCAATTAAAATTTGTGACAGTATAAAATTAGTTTTTGAAAAATTTACTGTAGAAAAGGCAATCCCTGGGATATTTAAAATTTGTGACAGTTGAAAATTATTTTTTGAATAATTTACTATAGAAAAGGCAATCCCTGGGATATTTAAAATTTGCGACAGTATAAAATTATTTTTTGAATAATTTACTATAGAAAAGGCAATCCCTGGCGCAATTAAAATTTGCGACAATAGAAAATTAGTTTTTGAATAATTTACTGTAGAAAAGGCAATCCCTGGGATATTTAAAATTTGTGACAGTTGAAAATTATTTTTTGAATAATTTACTATAGAAAAGGCAATCCCTGGCGCACATAAAATTTGCGACAGTAAAAAATTATTTTTTGAATAATTTACTATAGAAAAGGCAATCCCTGGCGCACATAAAATTTGCGACAGTATAAAATTATTTTTTGAATAATTTACTATAGAAAAGGCAATCCCTGGCGCAATTAAAATTTGTGACAGTAGAAAATTATTTTTTGAATAATTTACTATAGAAAAGGCAATCCCTGGCGCACATAAAATTTGCGACAGTATAAAATTATTTTTTGAATAATTTACTATAGAAAAGGCAATCCCTGGGATATTTAAAATTTGCGACAGTATAAAATTATTTTTTGAATAATTTACTATAGAAAAGTCAATCCCTGGCGCAATTAAAATTTGCGACAGTATAAAATTATTTTTTGAATAATTTTCTATAGAAAAGTCAAACCCTGGGATATTTAAAATTTGTGACAGTTGAAAATTATTTTTTGAATAATTTACTATAGAAAAGGCAATCCCTGGCGCACATAAAATTTGCGACAGTTGAAAATTATTTTTTGAATAATTTACTATAGAAAAGTCAATCCCTGGCGCAATTAAAATTTGTGACAGTATAAAATTATTTTTTGAAAAATTTACTATAGAAAAGGCAATCCCTGGCGCAATTAAAATTTGCGACAGTAAAAAATTATTTTTTGAAAAATTTACTATAGAAAAGGCAATCCCTGGCGCAATTAAAATTTGTGACAGTATAAAATTATTTTTTGAATAATTTACTGTAGAAAAGGCAATCCCTGGCGCAATTAAAATTTGCGACAGTAGAAAATTAGTTTTTGAATAATTTACTGTAGAAAAGGCAATCCCTGGCGCAATTATAATTTGCGACAGTAGAAAATTATTTTTTGAATAATTTACTATAGAAAAGGCAATCCCTGGGATATTTAAAATTTGCGACAGTATAAAATTATTTTTTGAATAATTTACTATAGAAAAGGCAATCCCTGGCGCACATAAAATTTGCGACAGTAGAAAATTAGTTTTTGAAAAATTTACTATATAAAAGGCAATCCCTGGCGCAATTAAAATTTGTGACAGTTGAAAATTATTTTTTGAATAATTTACTGTAGAAAAGGCAATCCCTGGCGCACATAAAATTTGTGACAGTTGAAAATTATTTTTTGAATAATTTACTATAGAAAAGTCAATCCCTGGGATATTTAAAATTTGTGACAGTTGAAAATTATTTTTTGAATAATTTACTATAGAAAAGTCAATCCCTGGCGCAATTAAAATTTGTGACAGTATAAAATTATTTTTTGAAAAATTTACTATAGAAAAGGCAATCCCTGGCGCAATTAAAATTTGCGACAGTAAAAAATTATTTTTTGAAAAATTTACTATAGAAAAGGCAATCCCTGGCGCAATTAAAATTTGCGACAGTAGAAAATTAGTTTTTGAATAATTTACTGTAGAAAAGGCAATCCCTGGGATATTTAAAATTTGCGACAGTATAAAATTAGTTTTTGAATAATTTACTATAGAAAAGGCAATCCCTGGCGTAATTAAAATTTGTGACAGTTGAAAATTATTTTTTGAATAATTTACTATAGAAAAGTCAATCCCTGGCGCAATTAAAATTTGTGACAGTATAAAATTATTTTTTGAAAAATTTACTATAGAAAAGGCAATCCCTGGCGCAATTAAAATTTGCGACAGAAAAAAATTATTTTTTGAAAAATTTACTATAGAAAAGGCAATCCCTGGCGCAATTAAAATTTGTGACAGTATAAAATTATTTTTTGAATAATTTACTATAGAAAAGTCAATCCCTGGGATATTTAAAATTTGTGACAGTTGAAAATTATTTTTTGAATAATTTACTATAGAAAAGGCAATCCTTGGCGCACATAAAATTTGCGACAGTAAAAAATTATTTTTTGAATAATTTACTGTAGAAAAGGCAATCCCTGGCGCAATTAAAATTTGCGACAGTATAAAATTATTTTTTGAATAATTTACTATAGAAAAGGCAATCCCTGGCGCACATAAAATTTGCGACAGTAAAAAATTATTTTTTGAATAATTTACTGTAGAAAAGGCAATCCCTGGGATATTTAAAATTTGCGACAGTATAAAATTATTTTTTGAATAATTTACTATAGAAAAGGCAATCCCTGGCGCAATTAAAATTTGCGACAGTAGAAAATTAGTTTTTTAATAATTTACTATAGAAAAGGCAATCCCTGGCGCACATAAAATTTGCGACAGTAAAAAATTATTTTTTGAATAATTTACTGTAGAAAAGGCAATCCCTGGCGCAATTAAAATTTGCGACAGTATAAAATTATTTTTTGAATAATTTACTATAGAAAAGGCAATCCCTGGCGCACATAAAATTTGCGACAGTATAAAATTATTTTTTGAATAATTTACTATATAAAAGGCAATCCCTGGCGCAATTAAAATTTGCGACAGTATAAAATTATTTTTTGAATAATTTACTATAGAAAAGGCAATCCCTGGCGCAATTAAAATTTGCGACAGTATAAAATTATTTTTTGAATAATTTACTATAGAAAAGGCAATCCCTGGCGCAATTAAAATTTGCGACAGTAGAAAATTAGTTTTTGAATAATTTACTGTAGAAAAGGCAATCCCTGGGATATTTAAAATTTGCGACAGTATAAAATTAGTTTTTGAATAATTTACTATAGAAAAGGCAATCCCTGGCGTAATTAAAATTTGTGACAGTTGAAAATTATTTTTTGAATAATTTACTATAGAAAAGTCAATCCCTGGCGCAATTAAAATTTGTGACAGTATAAAATTATTTTTTGAAAAATTTACTATAGAAAAGGCAATCCCTGGCGCAATTAAAATTTGCGACAGTAAAAAATTATTTTTTGAAAAATTTACTATAGAAAAGGCAATCCCTGGCGCAATTAAAATTTGTGACAGTATAAAATTATTTTTTGAATAATTTACTATAGAAAAGTCAATCCCTGGGATATTTAAAATTTGTGACAGTTGAAAATTATTTTTTGAATAATTTACTATAGAAAAGGCAATCCCTGGCGCACATAAAATTTGCGACAGTAAAAAATTATTTTTTGAATAATTTACTGTAGAAAAGGCAATCCCTGGCGCAATTAAAATTTGCGACAGTATTAAATTATTTTTTGAATAATTTACTATAGAAAAGGCAATCCCTGGCGCACATAAAATTTGCGACAGTAAAAAATTATTTTTTGAATAATTTACTGTAGAAAAGGCAATCCCTGGGATATTTAAAATTTGCGACAGTATAAAATTATTTTTTGAATAATTTACTATAGAAAAGTCAATCCCTGGGATATTTAAAATTTGTGACAGTTGAAAATTATTTTTTGAATAATTTACTATAGAAAAGGCAATCCCTGGCGCACATAAAATTTGCGACAGTAAAAAATTATTTTTTGAATAATTTACTGTAGAAAAGGCAATCCCTGGCGCAATTAAAACTTGCGACAGTATAAAATTATTTTTTGAATAATTTACTATAGAAAAGGCAATCCCTGGCGCACATAAAATTTGCGACAGTATAAAATTATTTTTTGAAAAATTTACTATAGAAAAGGCAATCCCTGGCGCAATTAAAATTTGTGACAGTATAAAATTATTTTTTGAATAATTTACTATAGAAAAGGCAATCCCTGGCGCAATTAAAATTTGCGACAGTAGAAAATTATTTTTTGAATAATTTACTATAGAAAAGGCAATCCCTGGGATATTTAAAATTTGCGACAGTAGAAAATTATTTTTTGAATAATTTACTATAGAAAAGTCAATCCCTGGGATATTTAAAATTTGCGACAGTATAAAATTAGTTTTTGAATAATTTACTATAGAAAAGGCAATCCCTGGCGTAATTAAAATTTGTGACAGTTGAAAATTATTTTTTGAATAATTTACTATAGAAAAGTCAATCCCTGGCGCAATTAAAATTTGTGACAGTATAAAATTATTTTTTGAAAAATTTACTATAGAAAAGGCAATCCCTGGCGTAATTAAAATTTGCGACAGTATAAAATTATTTTTTGAATAATTTACTATAGAAAAGGCAATCCCTGGCGCACATAAAATTTGTGACAGTTGAAAATTATTTTTTGAATAATTTACTGTAGAAAAGGCAATCCCTGGCGCACATAAAATTTGCGACAGTAGAAAATTAGTTTTTGAAAAATTTACTATAGAAAAGGCAATCCCTGGCGCAATTAAAATTTGCGACAGTAGAAAATTAGTTTTTGAATAATTTACTGTAGAAAAGGCAATCCCTGGGATATTTAAAATTTGCGACAGTATAAAATTAGTTTTTGAATAATTTACTATATAAAAGGCAATCCCTGGCGCAATTAAAATTTGCGACAGTATAAAATTAGTTTTTGAAAAATTTACTATAGAAAAGGCAATCCCTGGCGCACATAAAATTTGTGACAGTTGAAAATTATTTTTTGGATAATTTACTGTAGAAAAGGCAATCCCTGGCGCACATAAAATTTGCGACAGTAGAAAATTATTTTTTGAATAATTTACTGTAGAAAAGGCAATCCCTGGCGCACATAAAATTTGCGACAGTATAAAATTATTTTTTGAATAATTTACTATATAAAAGGCAATCCCTGGCGCAATTAAAATTTGCGACAGTATAAAATTATTTTTTGAATAATTTACTATAGAAAAGGCAATCCCTGGCGCAATTAAAATTTGCGACAGTATAAAATTATTTTTTGAATAATTTACTGTAGAAAAGGCAATCCCTGGCGCACATAAAATTTGCGACAGTATAAAATTATTTTTTGAATAATTTACTATAGAAAAGGCAATCCCTGGCGCAATTAAAATTTGCGACAGTATAAAATTAGTTTTTGAATAATTTACTATAGAAAAGGCAATCCCTGGCGCACATAAAATTTGTGACAGTTGAAAATTATTTTTTGAATAATTTACTGTAGAAATGGCAATCCCTGGCGCAATTAAAATTTGCGACAGTATAAAATTAGTTTTTGAAAAATTTACTGTAGAAAAGGCAATCCCTGGCGCAATTAAAATTTGCGACAGTTGAAAATTATTTTTTGAATAATTTACTGTAGAAAAGGCAATCCCTGGGATATTTAAAATTTGCGACAGTATAAAATTATTTTTTGAATAATTTACTATAGAAAAGGCAATCCCTGGAGCAATTAAAATTTGCGACAGTAGAAAATTAGTTTTTGAAAAATTTACTATAGAAAAGGCAATCCCTGGCGCAATTAAAATTTGTGACAGTATAAAATTATTTTTTGAATAATTTACTATAGAAAAGTCAATCCCTGGGATATTTAAAATTTGTGACAGTATAAAATTATTTTTTGAATAATTTACTATAGAAAAGTCAATCCCTGGGATATTTAAAATTTGTGACAGTTGAAAATTATTTTTTGAATAATTTACTATAGAAAAGGCAATCCCTGGCGCAATTAAAATTTGTGACAGTATAAAATTATTTTTTGAAAAATTTACTATAGAAAAGGCAATCCCTGGCGTAATTAAAATTTGCGACAGTAGAAAATTATTTTTTGAATAATTTACTATAGAAAAGGCAATCCCTGGCGCAATTAAAATTTGCGACAGTAGAAAATTATTTTTTGAATAATTTACTGTAGAAAAGGCAATCCCTGGCGCAATTAAAATTTGTGACAGTATAAAATTATTTTTTGAATAATTTACTATAGAAAAGGCAATCCCTGGCGCACATAAAATTTGCGACAGTAAAAAATTATTTTTTGAAAAATTTACTATAGAAAAGGCAATCCCTGGCGCAATTAAAATTTGTGACAGTATAAAATTATTTTTTGAAAAATTTACTATAGAAAAGGCAATCCCTGGCGTAATTAAAATTTGCGACAGTATAAACTTATTTTTTGAAAAATTTACTATAGAAAAGGCAATCCCTGGCGCAATTAAAATTTGCGACAGTAAAAAATTATTTTTTGAATAATTTACTATAGAAAAGTCAATCCCTGGCGTAATTAAAATTTGCGACAGTATAAAATTAGTTTTTGAAAAATTTACTATAGAAAAGGCAATCCCTGGCGCACATAAAATTTGCGACAGTATAAAATTATTTTTTGAAAAATTTACTATAGAAAAGGCAATCCCTGGGATATTTAAAATTTGCGACAGTATAAAATTATTTTTTGAAAAATTTACTATAGAAAAGGCAATCCCTGGCGCACATAAAATTTGCGACAGTATAAAATTATTTTTTGAAAAATTTTCTATAGAAAAGGCAATCCCTGGCGTAATTAAAATTTGCGACAGTATAAAATTATTTTTTGAATAATTTACTGTAGAAAAGGCAATCCCTGGCGCACATAAAATTTGCGACAGTAAAAAATTATTTTTTGAATAATTTACTATAGAAAAGTCAATCCCTGGCGCACATAAAATTTGTGACAGTATAAAATTATTTTTTGAATAATTTACTATAGAAAAGTCAATCCCTGGCGTAATTAAAATTTGCGACAGTATAAAATTAGTTTTTGAAAAATTTACTATAGAAAAGGCAATCCCTGGCGCACATAAAATTTGCGACAGTAGAAAATTATTTTTTGAATAATTTACTATAGAAAAGTCAATCCCTGGCGTAATTAAAATTTGCGACAGTATAAAATTAGTTTTTGAAAAATTTACTATAGAAAAGGCAATCCCTGGCGCACATAAAATTTGCGACAGTATAAAATTATTTTTTGAAAAATTTACTATAGAAAAGGCAATCCCTGGCGTAATTAAAATTTGCGACAGTTAAAATTAGTTTTTGAATAATTTACTGTAGAAAAGGCAATCCCTGGGATATTTAAAATTTGCGACAGTATAAAATTATTTTTTGAATAATTTACTATAGAAAAGGCAATCCCTGGCGCAATTAAAATTTGCGACAGTAGAAAATTATTTTTTGAATAATTTACTGTAGAAAAGGCAATCCCTGGCGTAATTAAAATTTGCGACAGTAGAAAATTAGTTTTTGAAAAATTTACTATAGAAAAGGCAATCCCTGGCGTAATTAAAATTTGCGACAGTATAAAATTATTTTTTGAAAAATTTACTATAGAAAAGGCAATCCCTGGCGCACATAAAATTTGTGACAGTATAAAATTAGTTTTTGAATAATTTACTATAGAAAAGTCAATCCCTGGGATATTTAAAATTTGCGACAGTAGAAAATTATTTTTTGAATAATTTACTATAGAAAAGTCAATCCCTGGCGCAATTAAAATTTGCGACAGTAGAAAATTAATTTTTGAAAAATTTACTGTAGAAAAGGCAATCCCTGGCGCAATTAAAATTTGCGACAGTTGAAAATTATTTTTTGAATAATTTACTATAGAAAAGGCAATCCCTGGCGCACATAAAATTTGCGACAGTATAAAATTATTTTTTGAATAATTTACTATAGAAAAGTCAATCCCTGGGATATTTAAAATTTGTGACAGTATAAAATTATTTTTTGAATAATTTACTATAGAAAAGTCAATCCCTGGGATATTTAAAATTTGTGACAGTTGAAAATTATTTTTTGAATAATTTACTATAGAAAAGGCAATCCCTGGCGCAATTAAAATTTGTGACAGTATAAAATTATTTTTTGAAAAATTTACTATAGAAAAGGCAATCCCTGGCGCAATTAAAATTTGCGACAGTAAAAAATTATTTTTTGGAAAATTTACTATAGAAAAGGCAATCCCTGGCGCAATTAAAATTTGTGACAGTATAAAATTATTTTTTGAATAATTTACTATAGAAAAGTCAATCCCTGGGATATTTAAAATTTGTGACAGTTGAAAATTATTTTTTGAATAATTTACTATAGAAAAGGCAATCCCTGGCGCACATAAAATTTGCGACAGTAAAAAATTATTTTTTGAATAATTTACTGTAGAAAAGGCAATCCCTGGCGCAATTAAAATTTGCGACAGTATAAAATTATTTTTTGAATAATTTACTATAGAAAAGGCAATCCCTGGCGCACATAAAATTTGCGACAGTAAAAAATTATTTTTTGAATAATTTACTGTAGAAAAGGCAATCCCTGGGATATTTAAAATTTGCGACAGTATAAAATTATTTTTTGAATAATTTACTATAGAAAAGGCAATCCCTGGCGCAATTAAAATTTGCGACAGTATAAAATTATTTTTTGAATAATTTACTATAGAAAAGGCAATCCCTGGCGCACATAAAATTTGTGACAGTTGAAAATTATTTTTTGAATAATTTACTGTAGAAAAGGCAATCCCTGGCGCAATTAAAATTTGTGACAGTATAAAATTATTTTTTGAAAAATTTACTATAGAAAAGGCAATCCCTGGCGTAATTAAAATTTGCGACAGTATAAAATTATTTTTTGAAAAATTTACTATAGAAAAGGCAATCCCTGGCGCAATTAAAATTTGCGACAGTAAAAAATTATTTTTTGAAAAATTTACTATAGAAAAGGCAATCCCTGGCGCAATTAAAATTTGTGACAGTATAAAATTATTTTTTGAATAATTTACTATAGAAAAGTCAATCCCTGGGATATTTAAAATTTGTGACAGTTGAAAATTATTTTTTGAATAATTTACTATAGAAAAGGCAATCCCTGGCGCAATTAAAATTTGTGACAGTATAAAATTATTTTTTGAAAAATTTACTATAGAAAAGGCAATCCCTGGCGTAATTAAAATTTGCGACAGTATAAAATTATTTTTTGAAAAATTTACTATAGAAAAGGCAATCCCTGGCGCAATTAAAATTTGTGACAGTTGAAAATTATTTTTTGAATAATTTACTGTAGAAAAGGCAATCCCTGGCGCAATTAAAATTTGCGACAGTATAAAATTAGTTTTTGAAAAATTTACTGTAGAAAAGGCAATCCCTGGCGCAATTAAAATTTGTGACAGTAGAAAATTAGTTTTTGAAAAATTTACTATAGAAAAGGCAATCCCTGGCGCAATTAAAATTTGTGACAGTTGAAAATTATTTTTTGAATAATTTACTGTAGAAAAGGCAATCCCTGGCGCACATAAAATTTGTGACAGTTGAAAATTATTTTTTGAATAATTTACTATAGAAAAGGCAATCCCTGGCGCACATAAAATTTGTGACAGTTGAAAATTATTTTTTGAATAATTTACTGTAGAAAAGGCAATCCCTGGGATATTTAAAATTTGCGACAGTAGAAAATTATTTTTTGAATAATTTACTATAGAAAAGGCAATCCCTGGCGTAATTAAAATTTGTGACAGTAGAAAATTATTTTTTGAATAATTTACTATAGAAAAGGCAATCCCTGGCGCAATTAAAATTTGCGACAGTAGAAAATTAGTTTTTGAAAAATTTACTATAGAAAAGGCAATCCCTGGCGTAATTAAAATTTGCGACAGTAGAAAATTATTTTTTGAAAAATTTACTATAGAAAAGGCAATCCCTGGCGCACATAAAATTTGTGACAGTTGAAAATTATTTTTTGAATAATTTACTGTAGAAAAGGCAATCCCTGGCGCAATTAAAATTTGCGACAGTAGAAAATTATTTTTTGAATAATTTACTATAGAAAAGGCAATCCCTGGGATATTTAAAATTTGTGACAGTTGAAAATTATTTTTTGAATAATTTACTATAGAAAAGGCAATCCCTGGCGCACATAAAATTTGCGACAGTAAAAAATTATTTTTTGAATAATTTACTGTAGAAAAGGCAATCCCTGGGATATTTAAAATTTGCGACAGTATAAAATTATTTTTTGAAAAATTTACTATAGAAAAGGCAATCCCTGGCGTAATTAAAATTTGCGACAGTATAAAATTATTTTTTGAAAAATTTACTATAGAAAAGGCAATCCCTGGCGCACATAAAATTTGCGACAGTAAAAAATTATTTTTTGAATAATTTACTGTAGAAAAGGCAATCCCTGGCGCAATTAAAATTTGCGACAGTATAAAATTAGTTTTTGAAAAATTTACTATAGAAAAGGCAATCCCTGGCGCAATTAAAATTTGTGACAGTATAAAATTATTTTTTGAATAATTTACTATAGAAAATTCAATCCCTGGGATATTTAAAATTTGCGACAGTAGAAAATTATTTTTTGAATAATTTACTATAGAAAAGGCAATCCCTGGCGCAATTAAAATTTGTGACAGTATAAAATTAGTTTTTGAATAATTTACTGTAGAAAAGGCAATCCCTGGCGCAATTAAAATTTGTGACAGTATAAAATTATTTTTTGAATAATTTACTATAGAAAAGTCAATCCCTGGGATATTTAAAATTTGTGACAGTTGAAAATTATTTTTTGAATAATTTACTATAGAAAAGGCAATCCCTGGCGCAATTAAAATTTGTGACAGTATAAAATTATTTTTTGAATAATTTACTATAGAAAAGTCAATCCCTGGGATATTTAAAATTTGCGACAGTAGAAAATTATTTTTTGAATAATTTACTATAGAAAAGTCAATCCCTGGCGCAATTAAAATTTGTGACAGTTGAAAATTATTTTTTGAATAATTTACTATATAAAAGGCAATCCCTGGCGCAATTAAAATTTGTGACAGTATAAAATTATTTTTTGAATAATTTACTATAGAAAAGTCAATCCCTGGGATATTTAAAATTTGTGACAGTTGAAAATTATTTTTTGAATAATTTACTATAGAAAAGTCAATCCCTGGCGCAATTAAAATTTGTGACAGTTGAAAATTAGTTTTTGAAAAATTTACTATAGAAAAGGCAATCCCTGGGATATTTAAAATTTGCGACAGTATAAAATTATTTTTTGAATAATTTACTATAGAAAAGGCAATCCCTGGCGCACATAAAATTTGCGACAGTATAAAATTAGTTTTTGAATAATTTACTATAGAAAAGGCAATCCCTGGCGCACATAAAATTTGTGACAATTGAAAATTATTTTTTGAATAATTTACTATAGAAAAGGCAATCCCTGGCGCAATTAAAATTTGCGACAGTAGAAAATTATTTTTTGAATAATTTACTATAGAAAAGGCAATCCCTGGCGCACATAAAATTTGCGACAGTAGAAAATTAGTTTTTGAAAAATTTACTATATAAAAGGCAATCCCTGGCGCACATAAAATTTGCGACAGTATAAAATTATTTTTTGAATAATTTACTATATAAAAGGCAATCCCTGGCGCAATTAAAATTTGCGACAGTATAAAATTAGTTTTTGAATAATTTACTATATAAAAGGCAATCCCTGGCGTAATTAAAATTTGTGACAGTATAAAATTAGTTTTTGAAAAATTTACTATATAAAAGGCAATCCCTGGCGTAATTAAAATTTGCGACAGTTGAAAATTATTTTTTGAAAAATTTACTATAGAAAAGGCAATCCCTGGGATATTTAAAATTTGCGACAGTAGAAAATTATTTTTTGAATAATTTACTATAGAAAAGGCAATCCCTGGCGCACATAAAATTTGTGACAGTATAAAATTAGTTTTTGAGTAATTTACTATAGAAAAGTCAATCCCTGGCGCAATTAAAATTTGCGACAGTAGAAAATTAGTTTTTGAAAAATTTACTATATAAAAGGCAATCCCTGGCGTAATTAAAATTTGCGACAGTAGAAAATTAGTTTTTGAATAATTTACTATATAAAAGGCAATCCCTGGCGTAATTAAAATTTGCGACAGTATAAAATTAGTTTTTGAATAATTTACTGTAGAAAAGGCAATCCCTGGGATATTTAAAATTTGCGACAGTAGAAAATTAGTTTTTGAATAATTTACTATATAAAAGGCAATCCCTGGCGTAATTAAAATTTGCGACAGTATAAAATTATTTTTTGAATAATTTACTGTAGAAAAGGCAATCCCTGGGATATTTAAAATTTGCGACAGTAGAAAATTAGTTTTTGAAAAATTTACTATATAAAAGGCAATCCCTGGCGTAATTAAAATTTGCGACAGTAGAAAATTAGTTTTTGAAAAATTTACTATATAAAAGGCAATCCCTGGGATATTTAAAATTTGCGACAGTATAAAATTATTTTTTGAATAATTTACTGTAGAAAAGGCAATCCCTGGGATATTTAAAATTTGCGACAGTATAAAATTATTTTTTGAATAATTTACTATAGAAAAGGCAATCCCTGGCGCAATTAAAATTTGTGACAGTATAAAATTAGTTTTTGAAAAATTTACTATAGAAAAGGCAATCCCTGGCGCAATTAAAATTTGTGACAGTTGAAAATTCGTTTTTGAATAATTTACTATAGAAAAGGCAATCCCTGGCGTAATTAAAATTTGTGACAGTATAAAATTATTTTTTGAATAATTTACTATAGAAAAGGCAATCCCTGGCGCAATTAAAATTTGTGACAGTAGAAAATTATTTTTTGAATAATTTACTGTAGAAAAGGCAATCCCTGGGATATTTAAAATTTGCGACAGTAGAAAATTAGTTTTTGAAAAATTTACTATATAAAAGGCAATCCCTGGCGTAATTAAAATTTGCGACAGTATAAAATTATTTTTTGAATAATTTACTATAGAAAAGGCAATCCCTGGCGCAATTAAAATTTGCGACAGTATAAAATTAGTTTTTGAAAAATTTACTATATAAAAGGCAATCCCTGGCGTAATTAAAATTTGCGACAGTAGAAAATTATTTTTTGAATAATTTACTGTAGAAAAGGCAATCCCTGGGATATTTAAAATTTGCGACAGTATAAAATTATTTTTTGAATAATTTACTATAGAAAAGGCAATCCCTGGGATATTTAAAATTTGCGACAGTATAAAATTAGTTTTTGAATAATTTACTATAGAAAAGGCAATCCCTGGGATATTTAAAATTTGCGACAGTATAAAATTAGTTTTTGAATAATTTACTATATAAAAGGCAATCCCTGGGATATTTAAAATTTGCGACAGTATAAAATTAGTTTTTGAAAAATTTACTATATAAAAGGCAATCCCTGGCGTAATTAAAATTTGCGACAGTAGAAAATTATTTTTTGAATAATTTACTGTAGAAAAGGCAATCCCTGGGATATTTAAAATTTGCGACAGTAGAAAATTATTTTTTGAATAATTTACTATAGAAAAGGCAATCCCTGGGATATTTAAAATTTGCGACAGTATAAAATTAGTTTTTGAATAATTTACTATATAAAAGGCAATCCCTGGCGTAATTAAAATTTGCGACAGTATAAAATTAGTTTTTGAAAAATTTACTATATAAAAGGCAATCCCTGGGATATTTAAAATTTGCGACAGTAGAAAATTATTTTTTGAATAATTTACTATAGAAAAGGCAATCCCTGGGATATTTAAAATTTGCGACAGTATAAAATTAGTTTTTGAATAATTTACTATAGAAAAGGCAATCCCTGGCGTAATTAAAATTTGTGACAGTATAAAATTATTTTTTGAATAATTTACTATAGAAAAGGCAATCCCTGGCGCACATAAAATTTGCGACAGTATAAAATTAGTTTTTGAAAAATTTACTATATAAAAGGCAATCCCTGGCGTAATTAAAATTTGCGACAGTATAAAATTATTTTTTGAATAATTTACTATAGAAAAGGCAATCCCTGGCGCAATTAAAATTTGCGACAGTTGAAAATTATTTTTTGAATAATTTACTATAGAAAAGGCAATCCCTGGCGCAATTAAAATTTGCGACAGTATAAAATTAGTTTTTGAAAAATTTACTATATAAAAGGCAATCCCTGGCGTAATTAAAATTTGTGACAGTTGAAAATTATTTTTTGAATAATTTACTATAGAAAAGGCAATCCCTGGCGCAGTTAAAATTTGTGACAGTTGAAAATTATTTTTTGAATAATTTACTATAGAAAAGTCAATCCCTGGCGCACATAAAATTTGCGACAGTAAAAAATTATTTTTTGAATAATTTACTATAGAAAAGGCAATCCCTGGCGCAATTAAAATTTGCGACAGTATAAAATTATTTTTTGAATAATTTACTATAGAAAAGGCAATCCCTGGGATATTTAAAATTTGCGACAGTATAAAATTAGTTTTTGAATAATTTACTATATAAAAGGCAATCCCTGGCGTAATTAAAATTTGCGACAGTAGAAAATTAGTTTTTGAATAATTTACTATAGAAAAGGCAATCCCTGGGATATTTAAAATTTGCGACAGTAGAAAATTAGTTTTTGAAAAATTTACTATATAAAAGGCAATCCCTGGCGCAATTAAAATTTGCGACAGTAGAAAATTAGTTTTTGAAAAATTTACTATATAAAAGGCAATCCCTGGCGCACATAAAATTTGCGACAGTATAAAATTAGTTTTTGAATAATTTACTGTAGAAAAGGCAATCCCTGGGATATTTAAAATTTGCGACAGTATAAAATTAGTTTTTGAATAATTTACTATATAAAAGGCAATCCCTGGCGTAATTAAAATTTGCGACAGTATAAAATTAGTTTTTGAATAATTTACTGTAGAAAAGGCAATCCCTGGGATATTTAAAATTTGCGACAGTAGAAAATTATTTTTTGAATAATTTACTGTAGAAAAGGCAATCCCCGGCGTAATTAAAATTTGCGACAGTAGAAAATTATTTTTTGAATAATTTACTATAGAAAAGGCAATCCCTGGCGCAATTAAAATTTGTGACAGTTGAAAATTATTTTTTGAATAATTTACTATAGAAAAGGCAATCCCTGGCGCACATAAAATTTGTGACAGTTGAAAATTATTTTTTGAATAATTTACTATAGAAAAGGCAATCCCTGGCGCACATAAAATTTGCGACAGTTGAAAATTATTTTTTGAAAAATTTACTATAGAAAAGGCAATCCCTGGCGCACATAAAATTTGCGACAGTAAAAAATTATTTTTTGAATAATTTACTATAGAAAAGGCAATCCCTGGCGTAATTAAAATTTGCGACAGTATAAAATTAGTTTTTGAATAATTTACTGTAGAAAAGGCAATCCCTGGGATATTTAAAATTTGCGACAGTAGAAAATTATTTTTTGAATAATTTACTGTAGAAAAGGCAATCCCTGGCGCAATTAAAATTTGCGACAGTATAAAATTAGTTTTTGAAAAATTTACTATAGAAAAGGCAATCCCTGGCGCAATTAAAATTTGTGACAGTTGAAAATTATTTTTTGAATAATTTACTATAGAAAAGGCAATCCCTGGCGCAATTAAAATTTGCGACAGTATAAAATTAGTTTTTGAAAAATTTACTATATAAAAGGCAATCCCTGGCGCAATTAAAATTTGTGACAGTTGAAAATTATTTTTTGAATAATTTACTATAGAAAAGGCAATCCCTGGCGCACATAAAATTTGCGACAGTATAAAATTATTTTTTTAATAATTTACTATAGAAAAGGCAATCCCTGGCGTAATTAAAATTTGTGACAGTATAAAATTATTTTTTGAATAATTTACTATAGAAAAGGCAATCCCTGGCGCAATTAAAATTTGTGACAGTAGAAAATTATTTTTTTGAATAATTTACTGTAGAAAAGGCAATCCCTGGCGCAATTAAAATTTGCGACAGTATAAAATTAGTTTTTGAATAATTTACTATATAAAAGGCAATCCCTGGCGCAATTAAAATTTGCGACAGTATAAAATTAGTTTTTGAAAAATTTACTATATAAAAGGCAATCCCTGGCGCAATTAAAATTTGTGACAGTATAAAATTATTTTTTGAATAATTTACTATAGAAAAGGCAATCCCTGGCGCAATTAAAATTTGTGACAGTATAAAATTATTTTTTGAATAATTTACTATAGAAAAGGCAATCCCTGGCGCACATAAAATTTGCGACAGTAAAAAATTATTTTTTGAATAATTTACTATATAAAAGGCAATCCCTGGCGCACATAAAATTTGCGACAGTATAAAATTATTTTTTGAATAATTTACTATAGAAAAGGCAATCCCTGGCGCAATTAAAATTTGTGACAGTATAAAATTAGTTTTTGAATAATTTACTATAGAAAAGGCAATCCCTGGGATATTTAAAATTTGTGACAGTTGAAAATTATTTTTTGAATAATTTACTATAGAAAAGGCAATCCCTGGCGCACATAAAATTTGTGACAGTTGAAAATTATTTTTTGAATAATTTACTGTAGAAAAGGCAATCCCTGGCGCAATTAAAATTTGTGACAGTATAAAATTATTTTTTGAATAATTTACTATAGAAAAGGCAATCCCTGGGATATTTAAAATTTGTGACAGTATAAAATTAGTTTTTGAAAAATTTACTATATAAAAGGCAATCCCTGGCGCAATTAAAATTTGCGACAGTATAAAATTAGTTTTTGAATAATTTACTATAGAAAAGGCAATCCCTGGGATATTTAAAATTTGTGACAGTTGAAAATTAGTTTTTGAATAATTTACTATAGAAAAGGCAATCCCTGGCGCACATAAAATTTGCGACAGTTGAAAATTAGTTTTTGAATAATTTACTATATAAAAGGCAATCCCTGGCGCAATTAAAATTTGCGACAGTATAAAATTAGTTTTTGAAAAATTTACTATATAAAAGGCAATCCCTGGCGCAATTAAAATTTGTGACAGTTGAAAATTATTTTTTGAATAATTTACTATAGAAAAGGCAATCCCTGGGATATTTAAAATTTGCGACAGTAGAAAATTAGTTTTTGAATAATTTACTATAGAAAAGGCAATCCCTGGCGCACATAAAATTTGCGACAGTATAAAAGTAGTTTTTGAATAATTTACTATAGAAAAGGCAATCCCTGGCGCACATAAAATTTGCGACAGTATAAAATTATTTTTTGAATAATTTACTATAGAAAAGGCAATCCCTGGGATATTTAAAATTTGCGACAGTTGAAAATTATTTTTTGAATAATTTACTATAGAAAAGTCAATCCCTGGCGCACATAAAATTTGCGACAGTTGAAAATTAGTTTTTGAATAATTTACTATATAAAAGGCAATCCCTGGCGCAATTAAAATTTGCGACAGTATAAAATTAGTTTTTGAAAAATTTACTATATAAAAGGCAATCCCTGGCGCAATTAAAATTTGTGACAGTTGAAAATTATTTTTTGAATAATTTACTATAGAAAAGGCAATCCCTGGGATATTTAAAATTTGCGACAGTAGAAAATTAGTTTTTGAATAATTTACTATAGAAAAGGCAATCCCTGGCGCACATAAAATTTGCGACAGTATAAAATTAGTTTTTGAATAATTTACTATAGAAAAGGCAATCCCTGGGATATTTAAAATTTGCGACAGTAGAAAATTAGTTTTTGAATAATTTACTATAGAAAAGTCAATCCCTGGCGCACATAAAATTTGCGACAGTTGAAAATTATTTTTTGAATAATTTACTATAGAAAAGGCAATCCCTGGGATATTTAAAATTTGCGACAGTATAAAATTAGTTTTTGAATAATTTACTATAGAAAAGGCAATCCCTGGCGCACATAAAATTTGTGACAGTATAAAATTAGTTTTTGAATAATTTACTATAGAAAAGGCAATCCCTGGCGCAATTAAAATTTGTGACAGTATAAAATTAGTTTTTGAATAATTTACTATATAAAAGGCAATCCCTGGCGCAATTAAAATTTGTGACAGTATAAAATTAGTTTTTGAATAATTTACTATAGAAAAGGCAATCCCTGGCGCAATTAAAATTTGTGACAGTTGAAAATTATTTTTTGAAAAATTTACTATAGAAAAGGCAATCCCTGGGATATTTAAAATTTGCGACAGTAGAAAATTAGTTTTTGAATAATTTACTATAGAAAAGGCAATCCCTGGCGCAATTAAAATTTGTGACAGTTGAAAATTATTTTTTGAATAATTTACTATAGAAAAGGCAATCCCTCGCGTAATTAAAATTTGTGACAGTATAAAATTAGTTTTTGAATAATTTACTATAGAAAAGGCAATCCCTGGGATATTTAAAATTTGCGACAGTATAAAATTATTTTTTGAATAATTTACTATAGAAAAGGCAATCCCTGGGATATTTAAAATTTGTGACAGTTGAAAATTAGTTTTTGAATAATTTACTATATAAAAGGCAATCCCTGGCGCAATTAAAATTTGCGACAGTATAAAATTATTTTTTGAATAATTTACTATATAAACGGCAATCCCTGGCGCAATTAAAATTTGTGACAGTATAAAATTAGTTTTTGAATAATTTACTATAGAAAAGGCAATCCCTGGCGCACATAAAATTTGCGACAGTAGAAAATTATTTTTTGAATAATTTACTATATAAAAGGCAATCCCTGGCGCAATTAAAATTTGTGACAGTTGAAAATTATTTTTTGAATAATTTACTATAGAAAAGGCAATCCCTGGCGTAATTAAAATTTGTGACAGTATAAAATTAGTTTTTGAATAATTTACTATAGAAAAGGCAATCCCTGGGATATTTAAAATTTGCGACAGTAGAAAATTATTTTTTGAATAATTTACTATAGAAAAGTCAATCCCTGGCGCAATTAAAATTTGCGACAGTATAAAATTATTTTTTGAATAATTTACTATAGAAAAGGCAATCCCTGGCGCACATAAAATTTGTGACAGTATAAAATTAGTTTTTGAAAAATTTACTATATAAAAGGCAATCCCAGGCGCAATTAAAATTTGTGACAGTTGAAAATTATTTTTTGAATAATTTACTATAGAAAAGGCAATCCCTGGGATATTTAAAATTTGCGACAGTAGAAAATTAGTTTTTGAATAATTTACTATAGAAAAGGCAATCCCTGGCGCACATAAAATTTGCGACAGTAGAAAATTATTTTTTAATAATTTACTGTAGAAAAGGCAATCCCTGGGATATTTAAAATTTGCGACAGTATAAAATTATTTTTTGAATAATTTACTATAGAAAAGTCAATCCCTGGCGCAATTAAAATTTGTGACAGTTGAAAATTATTTTTTGAATAATTTACTATAGAAAAGGCAATCCCTGGCGTGATTAAAATTTGTGACAGTATAAAATTAGTTTTTGAATAATTTACTATAGAAAAGGCAATCCCTGGGATATTTAAAATTTGCGACAGTATAAAATTATTTTTTGAATAATTTACTATAGAAAAGGCAATCCCTGGGATATTTAAAATTTGTGACAGTTGAAAATTAGTTTTTGAATAATTTACTATAGAAAAGGCAATCCCTGGCGCAATTAAAATTTGTGACAGTATAAAATTAGTTTTTGAATAATTTACTATAGAAAAGGCAATCCCTGCGCACATAAAATTTGCGACAGTAGAAAATTATTTTTTGAATAATTTACTATATAAAAGGCAATCCCTGGCGCACATAAAATTTGCGACAGTATAAAATTATTTTTTGAATAATTTACTATAGAAAAGGCAATCCCTGGCGCACATAAAATTTGCGACAGTATAAAATTATTTTTTGAATAATTTACTATAGAAAAGGCAATCCCTGGCGCACATAAAATTTGCGACAGTAGAAAATTATTTTTTGAATAATTTACTATATAAAAGGCAATCCCTGGCGCACATAAAATTTGCGACAGTATAAAATTAGTTTTTGAAAAATTTACTATATAAAAGGCAATCCCTGGCGCAATTAAAATTTGTGACAGTTGAAAATTATTTTTTGAATAATTTACTATAGAAAAGGCAATCCCTGGGATATTTAAAATTTGCGACAGTAGAAAATTAGTTTTTGAATAATTTACTATAGAAAACGCAATCCCTGGCGCACATAAAATTTGCGACAGTAGAAAATTATTTTTTGAATAATTTACTGTAGAAAAGGCAATCCCTGGGATATTTAAAATTTGCGACAGTATAAAATTATTTTTTGAATAATTTACTATAGAAAAGTCAATCCCTGGCGCAATTAAAATTTGTGACAGTTGAAAATTATTTTTTGAATAATTTACTATAGAAAAGGCAATCCCTGGCGTAATTAAAATTTGTGACAGTATAAAATTAGTTTTTGAATAATTTACTATAGAAAAGGCAATCCCTGGGATATTTAAAATTTGTGACAGTTGAAAATTAGTTTTTGAATAATTTACTATATAAAAGGCAATCCCTGGCGCAATTAAAATTTGCGACAGTATAAAATTATTTTTTGAATAATTTACTATATAAAAGGCAATCCTTGGCGCAATTAAAATTTGTGACAGTATAAAATTAGTTTTTGAATAATTTACTATAGAAAAGGCAATCCCTGGCGCACATAAAATTTGCGACAGTAGAAAATTATTTTTTGAATAATTTACTATATAAAAGGCAATCCCTGGCGCAATTAAAATTTGTGACAGTTGAAAATTATTTTTTGAATAATTTACTATAGAAAAGGCAATCCCTGGCGTAATTAAAATTTGTGACAGTATAAAATTAGTTTTTGAATAATTTACTATAGAAAAGGCAATCCCTGGCGTAATTAAAATTTGTGACAGTATAAAATTAGTTTTTGAATAATTTACTATAGAAAAGGCAATCCCTGGGATATTTAAAATTTGCGACAGTAGAAAATTATTTTTTGAATAATTTACTATAGAAAAGTCAATCCCTGGCGCAATTAAAATTTGCGACAGTATAAAATTATTTTTTGAATAATTTACTATAGAAAAGTCAATCCCTGGCGCAATTAAAATTTGTGACAGTTGAAAATTATTTTTTGAATAATTTACTGTAGAAAAGGCAATCCCTGGGATATTTAAAATTTGCGACAGTAGAAAATTAGTTTTTGAATAATTTACTATAGAAAAGGCAATCCCTGGGATATTTAAAATTTGCGACAGTATAAAATTAGTTTTTGAAAAATTTACTATAGAAAAGGCAATCCCTGGCGCAATTAAAATTTGTGACAGTTGAAAATTATTTTTTGAATAATTTACTATAGAAAAGGCAATCCCTGGCGCAATTAAAATTTGTGACAGTATAAAATTAGTTTTTGAATAATTTACTATAGAAAAGGCAATCCCTGGGATATTTAAAATTTGCGACAGTTGAAAATTATTTTTTGAATAATTTACTATAGAAAAGTCAATCCCTGGCGCACATAAAATTTGCGACAGTTGAAAATTAGTTTTTGAATAATTTACTATATAAAAGGCAATCCCTGGCGCAATTAAAATTTGCGACAGTATAAAATTAGTTTTTGAATAATTTACTATAGAAAAGGCAATCCCTGGGATATTTAAAATTTGTGACAGTATAAAATTAGTTTTTGAAAAATTTACTATATAAAAGGCAATCCCTGGCGCAATTAAAATTTGTGACAGTTGAAAATTATTTTTTGAATAATTTACTATAGAAAAGGCAATCCCTGGCGCAATTAAAATTTGTGACAGTATAAAATTAGTTTTTGAATAATTTACTATAGAAAAGGCAATCCCTGGCGTAATTAAAATTTGCGACAGTATAAAATTATTTTTTGAATAATTTACTATAGAAAAGGCAATCCCTGGCGCAATTAAAATTTGTGACAGTATAAAATTAGTTTTTGAATAATTTACTATAGAAAAGGCAATCCCTGGGATATTTAAAATTTGTGACAGTATAATTAGTTTTTGAAAAATTTACTATATAAAAGGCAATCCCTGGGATATTTAAAATTTGTGACAGTTGAAAATTATTTTTTGAATAATTTACTATAGAAAAGGCAATCCCTGGCGCAATTAAAATTTGTGACAGTTGAAAATTATTTTTTGAATAATTTACTATAGAAAAGGCAATCCCTGGGATATTTAAAATTTTTGACAGTTGAAAATTATTTTTTGAATAATTTACTATAGAAAAGTCAATCCCTGGCGCACATAAAATTTGCGACAGTATAAAATTAGTTTTTGAAAAATTTACTATATAAAAGGCAATCCCTGGCGTAATTAAAATTTGCGACAGTATAAAATTATTTTTTGAATAATTTACTATAGAAAAGGCAATCCCTGGCGCAATTAAAATTTGTGACAGTATAAAATTAGTTTTTGAATAATTTACTATAGAAAAGGCAATCCCTGGCGCAATTAAAATTTGCGACAGTAGAAAATTATTTTTTGAATAATTTACTATAGAAAAGGCAATCCCTGGCGCAATTAAAATTTGTGACAGTATAAAATTATTTTTTGAATAATTTACTGTAGAAAAGGCAATCCCTGGCGTAATTAAAATTTGCGACAGTTGAAAATTATTTTTTGAATAATTTACTATAGAAAAGTCAATCCCTGGCGCACATAAAATTTGCGACAGTTGAAAATTAGTTTTTGAATAATTTACTATAGAAAAGGCAATCCCTGGCGCAATTAAAATTTGCGACAGTATAAAATTAGTTTTTGAATAATTTACTATGGAAAAGGCAATCCCTGGCGCAATTAAAATTTGTGACAGTATAAAATTAGTTTTTGAATAATTTACTATAGAAAAGGCAATCCCTGGGATATTTAAAATTTGCGACAGTAGAAAATTAGTTTTTGAATAATTTACTATAGAAAAGGCAATCCCTGGCGCAATTAAAATTTGTGACAGTTGAAAATTATTTTTTGAATAATTTACTATAGAAAAGGCAATCCCTGGCGTAATTAAAATTTGTGACAGTATAAAATTAGTTTTTGAATAATTTACTATAGAAAAGGCAATCCCTGGCGTAATTAAAATTTGTGACAGTATAAAATTAGTTTTTGAATAATTTACTGTAGAAAAGGCAATCGCTGGGATGTTTAAAATTTGCGACAGTAGAAAATTAGTTTTTGAATAATTTACTATAGAAAAGGCAATCCCTGGGATATTTAAAATTTGCGACAGTATAAAATTATTTTTTGAATAATTTACTATAGAAAAGGCAATCCCTGGGATATTTAAAATTTGTGACAGTTGAAAATTATTTTTTGAATAATTTACTATATAAAAGTCAATCCCTGGCGCAATTAAAATTTGTGACAGTTGAAAATTATTTTTTGAATAATTTACTATAGAAAAGGCAATCCCTGGCGTAATTAAAATTTGTGACAGTTGAAAATTATTTTTTGAATAATTTACTATAGAAAAGGCAATCCCTGGGATATTTAAAATTTGTGACAGTTGAAAATTATTTTTTGAATAATTTACTATAGAAAAGTCAATCCCTGGCGCACATAAAATTTGCGACAGTATAAAATTAGTTTTTGAAAAATTTACTATATAAAAGGCAATCCCTGGCGCAATTAAAATTTTGCGACAGTAGAAAATTAGTTTTTGAATAATTTACTATAGAAAAGGCAATCCCTGGGATATTTAAAATTTGCGACAGTATAAAATTAGTTTTTGAATAATTTACTATAGAAAAGGCAATCCCTGGCGCAATTAAAATTTGCGACAGTAGAAAATTATTTTTTGAATAATTTACTATAGAAAAGGCAATCCCTGGCGCAATTAAAATTTGTGACAGTATAAAATTATTTTTTGAATAATTTACTGTAGAAAAGGCAATCCCTGGCGTAATTAAAATTTGCGATAGTATAAAATTATTTTTTGAATAATTTACTATAGAAAAGGCAATCCCTGGCGCAATTAAAATTTGTGACAGTATAAAATTATTTTTTGAATAATTTACTATAGAAAAGTCAATCCCTGGCGCAATTAAAATTTGTGACAGTTGAAAATTATTTTTTGAATAATTTACTATAGAAAAGGCAATCCCTGGCGCACATAAAATTTGCGACAGTATAAAATTATTTTTTGAATAATTTACTATATAAAAGGCAATCCCTGGCGCAATTAAAATTTGCGACAGTATAAAATTAGTTTTTGAAAAATTTACTATATAAAAGGCAATCCCTGGCGCAATTAAAATTTGCGACAGTAGAAAATTAGTTTTTGAATAATTTACTATAGAAAAGGCAATCCCTGGGATATTTAAAATTTGTGACAGTTGAAAATTAGTTTTTGAATAATTTACTATAGAAAAAGCAATCCCTGGCGCACATAAAATTTGTGACAGTATAAAATTAGTTTTTGAAAAATTTACTATATAAAAGGCAATCCCTGGCGCACATAAAATTTGCGACAGTATAAAATTAGTTTTTGAAAAATTTACTATATAAAAGGCAATCCCTGGCGTAATTAAAATTTGCGACAGTATAAAATTAGTTTTTGAATAATTTACTATAGAAAAGGCAATCCCTGGCGCACATAAAATTTGTGACAGTTGAAAATTATTTTTTGAATAATTTACTATAGAAAAGGCAATCCCTGGCGCAATTAAAATTTGCGACAGTAGAAAATTATTTTTTGAATAATTTACTATAGAAAAGGCAATCCCTGGGATATTTAAAATTTGCGACAGTATAAAATTAGTTTTTGAATAATTTTCTATAGAAAAGGCAATCCCTGGCGTAATTAAAATTTGCGACAGTAGAAAATTATTTTTTGAATAATTTACTATATAAAAGGCAATCCCTGGCGCAATTAAAATTTGCGACAGTAGAAAATTAGTTTTTGAATAATTTACTATAGAAAAGGCAATCCCTGGGATATTTAAAATTTGTGACAGTTGAAAATTATTTTTTGAATAATTTACTATAGAAAAGGCAATCCCTGGCGCACATAAAATTTGCGACAGTATAAAATTATTTTTTGAATAATTTACTATATAAAAGGCAATCCCTGGCGCAATTAAAATTTGCGACAGTAGAAAATTATTTTTTGAATAATTTACTATAGAAAAGGCAATCCCTGGCGCACATAAAATTTGCGACAGTAGAAAATTAGTTTTTGAATAATTTACTATAGAAAAGGCAATCCCTGGGATATTTAAAATTTGCGACAGTATAAAATTAGTTTTTGAAAAATTTACTATAGAAAAGGCAATCCCTGGCGCACATAAAATTTGCGACAGTATAAAATTAGTTTTTGAATAATTTACTATAGAAAAGGCAATCCCTGGCGCACATAAAATTTGTGACAGTTGAAAATTATTTTTTGAATAATTTACTATAGAAAAGGCAATCCCTGGCGCACATAAAATTTGTGACAGTTGAAAATTATTTTTTGAATAATTTACTATAGAAAAGGCAATCCCTGGCGCACATAAAATTTGTGACAGTTGAAAATTATTTTTTGAATAATTTACTATAGAAAAGGCAATCCCTGGCGCAATTAAAATTTGTGACAGTATAAAATTAGTTTTTGAAAAATTTACTATATAAAAGGCAATCCCTGGCGTAATTAAAATTTGCGACAGTATAAAATTATTTTTTGAATAATTTACTATAGAAAAGGCAATCCCTGGCGCAATTAAAATTTGTGACAGTATAAAATTAGTTTTTGAATAATTTACTATAGAAAAGGCAATCCCTGGCGCAATTAAAATTTGCGACAGTAGAAAATTATTTTTTGAATAATTTACTATAGAAAAGGCAATCCCTGGCGCAATTAAAATTTGTGACAGTATAAAATTATTTTTTGAATAATTTACTGTAGAAAAGGCAATCCCTGGCGTAATTAAAATTTGCGACAGTATAAAATTATTTTTTGAATAATTTACTATAGAAAAGGCAATCCCTGGCGCAATTAAAATTTGTGACAGTATAAAATTATTTTTTGAATAATTTACTATAGAAAAGTCAATCCCTGGCGCACATAAAATTTGCGACAGTTGAAAATTATTTTTTGAATAATTTACTATAGAAAAGGCAATCCCTGGGATATTTAAAATTTGCGACAGTATAAAATTAGTTTTTGAATAATTTACTATAGAAAAGGCAATCCCTGGGATATTTAAAATTTGCGACAGTATAAAATTAGTTTTTGAATAATTTACTATAGAGAAGGCAATCCCTTTCGTAATTAAAATTTGCGACAGTAGAAAATTATTTTTTGAATAATTTACTATAGAAAAGGCAATCCCTGGGATATTTAAAATTTGCGACAGTAGAAAATTAGTTTTTGAATAATTTACTATAGAAAAGGCAATCCCTGGGATATTTAAAATTTGCGACAGTTGAAAATTATTTTTTGAATAATTTACTATAGAAAAGGCAATCCCTGGGATATTTAAAATTTGCGACAGTATAAAATTATTTTTTGAATAATTTACTATAGAAAAGTCAATCCCTGGCGCAATTAAAATTTGTGACAGTTGAAAATTATTTTTTGAATAATTTACTATAGAAAAGGCAATCCCTGGCGCACATAAAATTTGCGACAGTATAAAATTATTTTTTGAATAATTTTATACTGTCGCAAATTTTATGTGCGCCAGGGATTGCCTTTTCTATAGTAAATTATTCAAAAAATAATTTTCAACTGTCACAAATTTTAATTGCGCCAGGGATTGACTTTTCTATAGTAAATTATTCAAAAAATAATTTTATACTGTCGCAAATTTTAAATATCCCAGGGATTGCCTTTTCTATAGTAAATTATTCAAAAAATAATTTTCAACTGTCGCAAATTTTAAATATCCCAGGGATTGCCTTTTCTATAGTAAATTATTCAAAAACTAATTTTCTACTGTCGCAAATTTTAAATATCCCAGGGATTGCCTTTTCTATAGTAAATTATTCAAAAAATAATTTTCTACTGTCGCAAATTTTAATTACGAAAGGGATTGCCTTCTCTATAGTAAATTATTCAAAAACTAATTTTATACTGTCGCAAATTTTAAATATCCCAGGGATTGCCTTTTCTATAGTAAATTATTCAAAAACTAATTTTATACTGTCGCAAATTTTAAATATCCCAGGGATTGCCTTTTCTATAGTAAATTATTCAAAAAATAATTTTCAACTGTCGCAAATTTTATGTGCGCCAGGGATTGACTTTTCTATAGTAAATTATTCAAAAAATAATTTTATACTGTCACAAATTTTAATTGCGCCAGGGATTGCCTTTTCTATAGTAAATTATTCAAAAAATAATTTTATACTGTCGCAAATTTTAATTACGCCAGGGATTGCCTTTTCTACAGTAAATTATTCAAAAAATAATTTTATACTGTCACAAATTTTAATTGCGCCAGGGATTGCCTTTTCTATAGTAAATTATTCAAAAAATAATTTTCTACTGTCGCAAATTTTAATTGCGCCAGGGATTGCCTTTTCTATAGTAAATTATTCAAAAACTAATTTTATACTGTCACAAATTTTAATTGCGCCAGGGATTGCCTTTTCTATAGTAAATTATTCAAAAAATAATTTTATACTGTCGCAAATTTTAATTACGCCAGGGATTGCCTTTTATATAGTAAATTTTTCAAAAACTAATTTTATACTGTCACAAATTTTAATTGCGCCAGGGATTGCCTTTTCTATAGTAAATTATTCAAAAAATAATTTTCAACTGTCACAAATTTTATGTGCGCCAGGGATTGCCTTTTCTATAGTAAATTATTCAAAAAATAATTTTCAACTGTCACAAATTTTATGTGCGCCAGGGATTGCCTTTTCTATAGTAAATTATTCAAAAAATAATTTTCAACTGTCACAAATTTTATGTGCGCCAGGGATTGCCTTTTCTATAGTAAATTATTCAAAAACTAATTTTATACTGTCGCAAATTTTATGTGCGCCAGGGATTGCCTTTTCTATAGTAAATTTTTCAAAAACTAATTTTATACTGTCGCAAATTTTAAATATCCCAGGGATTGCCTTTTCTATAGTAAATTATTCAAAAACTAATTTTCTACTGTCGCAAATTTTATGTGCGCCAGGGATTGCCTTTTCTATAGTAAATTATTCAAAAAATAATTTTCTACTGTCGCAAATTTTAATTGCGCCAGGGATTGCCTTTTATATAGTAAATTATTCAAAAAATAATTTTATACTGTCGCAAATTTTATGTGCGCCAGGGATTGCCTTTTCTATAGTAAATTATTCAAAAAATAATTTTCAACTGTCACAAATTTTAAATATCCCAGGGATTGCCTTTTCTATAGTAAATTATTCAAAAACTAATTTTCTACTGTCGCAAATTTTAATTGCGCCAGGGATTGCCTTTTATATAGTAAATTATTCAAAAAATAATTTTCTACTGTCGCAAATTTTAATTACGCCAGGGATTGCCTTTTCTATAGAAAATTATTCAAAAACTAATTTTATACTGTCGCAAATTTTAAATATCCCAGGGATTGCCTTTTCTATAGTAAATTATTCAAAAAATAATTTTCTACTGTCGCAAATTTTAATTGCGCCAGGGATTGCCTTTTCTATAGTAAATTATTCAAAAAATAATTTTCAACTGTCACAAATTTTATGTGCGCCAGGGATTGCCTTTTCTATAGTAAATTATTCAAAAACTAATTTTATACTGTCGCAAATTTTAATTACGCCGGGATTGCCTTTTATATAGTAAATTTTTCAAAAACTAATTTTATACTGTCGCAAATTTTATGTGCGCCAGGGATTGCCTTTTATATAGTAAATTTTTCAAAAACTAATTTTATACTGTCACAAATTTTATGTGCGCCAGGGATTGCTTTTTCTATAGTAAATTATTCAAAAACTAATTTTCAACTGTCACAAATTTTAAATATCCCAGGGATTGCCTTTTCTATAGTAAATTATTCAAAAACTAATTTTCTACTGTCGCAAATTTTAATTGCGCCAGGGATTGCCTCTTTATATAGTAAATTTTTCAAAAACTAATTTTATACTGTCGCAAATTTTAATTGCGCCAGGGATTGCCTTTTATATAGTAAATTATTCAAAAAATAATTTTATACTGTCGCAAATTTTATGTGCGCCAGGGATTGCCTTTTCTATAGTAAATTATTCAAAAAATAATTTTCAACTGTCACAAATTTTAATTGCGCCAGGGATTGACTTTTCTATAGTAAATTATTCAAAAAATAATTTTATACTGTCACAAATTTTAATTGCGCCAGGGATTGCCTTTTCTATAGTAAATTATTCAAAAAATAATTTTATACTGTCGCAAATTTTAATTACGCCAGGGATTGCCTTTTCTACAGTAAATTATTCAAAAAATAATTTTATACTGTCACAAATTTTAATTGCGCCAGGGATTGCCTTTTCTATAGTAAATTATTCAAAAAATAATTTTCTACTGTCGCAAATTTTAATTGCGCCAGGGATTGCCTTTTCTATAGTAAATTATTCAAAAACTAATTTTATACTGTCGCAAATTTTAAATATCCCAGGGATTGCCTTTTCTATAGTAAATTATTCAAAAACTAATTTTCTACTGTCGCAAAATTTTAATTGCGCCAGGGATTGCCTTTTATATAGTAAATTTTTCAAAAACTAATTTTATACTGTCGCAAATTTTATGTGCGCCAGGGATTGACTTTTCTATAGTAAATTATTCAAAAAATAATTTTCAACTGTCACAAATTTTAAATATCCCAGGGATTGCCTTTTCTATAGTAAATTATTCAAAAAATAATTTTCAACTGTCACAAATTTTAATTACGCCAGGGATTGCCTTTTCTATAGTAATTATTCAAAAAATAATTTTCAACTGTCACAAATTTTAATTGCGCCAGGGATTGACTTTTTATATAGTAAATTATTCAAAAAATAATTTTCAACTGTCACAAATTTTAAATATCCCAGGGATTGCCTTTTCTATAGTAAATTATTCAAAAAATAATTTTATACTGTCGCAAATTTTAAATATCCCAGGGATTGCCTTTTCTATAGTAAATTATTCAAAAACTAATTTTCTACTGTCGCAAATTTTAAATATCCCAGCGATTGCCTTTCTACAGTAAATTATTCAAAAACTAATTTTATACTGTCACAAATTTTAATTACGCCAGGGATTGCCTTTTCTATAGTAAATTATTCAAAAACTAATTTTATACTGTCACAAATTTTAATTACGCCAGGGATTGCCTTTTCTATAGTAAATTATTCAAAAAATAATTTTCAACTGTCACAAATTTTAATTGCGCCAGGGATTGCCTTTTCTATAGTAAATTATTCAAAAACTAATTTTCTACTGTCGCAAATTTTAAATATCCCAGGGATTGCCTTTTCTATAGTAAATTATTCAAAAACTAATTTTATACTGTCACAAATTTTAATTGCGCCAGGGATTGCCTTTTCCATAGTAAATTATTCAAAAACTAATTTTATACTGTCGCAAATTTTAATTGCGCCAGGGATTGCCTTTTCTATAGTAAATTATTCAAAAACTAATTTTCAACTGTCGCAAATTTTATGTGCGCCAGGGATTGACTTTTCTATAGTAAATTATTCAAAAAATAATTTTCAACTGTCGCAAATTTTAATTACGCCAGGGATTGCCTTTTCTACAGTAAATTATTCAAAAAATAATTTTATACTGTCACAAATTTTAATTGCGCCAGGGATTGCCTTTTCTATAGTAAATTATTCAAAAAATAATTTTCTACTGTCGCAAATTTTAATTGCGCCAGGGATTGCCTTTTCTATAGTAAATTATTCAAAAACTAATTTTATACTGTCACAAATTTTAATTGCGCCAGGGATTGCCTTTTCTATAGTAAATTATTCAAAAAATAATTTTATACTGTCGCAAATTTTAATTACGCCAGGGATTGCCTTTTATATAGTAAATTTTTCAAAAACTAATTTTATACTGTCGCAAATTTTATGTGCGCCAGGGATTGACTTTTCTATAGTAAATTATTCAAAAAATAATTTTCAACTGTCAAAAATTTTAAATATCCCAGGGATTGCCTTTTCTATAGTAAATTATTCAAAAAATAATTTTCAACTGTCACAAATTTTAATTGCGCCAGGGATTGCCTTTTCTATAGTAAATTATTCAAAAAATAATTTTCAACTGTCACAAATTTTAATTGCGCCAGGGATTGCCTTTTATATAGTAAATTTTTCAAAAACTAATTTTATACTGTCACAAATTTTAAATATCCCAGGGATTGCCTTTTCTATAGTAAATTATTCAAAAACTAATTTTATACTGTCACAAATTTTAATTGCGCCAGGGATTGCCTTTTCTATAGTAAATTATTCAAAAAATAATTTTATACTGTCGCAAATTTTAATTACGCCAGGATTGCCTTTTCTATAGTAAATTATTCAAAAACTAATTTTATACTGTCACAAATTTTAATTGCGCCAGGGATTGCCTTTTCTATAGTAAATTATTCAAAAAATAATTTTCAACTGTCACAAATTTAATTGCGCCAGGGATTGCCTTTTATATAGTAAATTTTTCAAAAACTAATTTTATACTGTCACAAATTTTAAATATCCCAGGGATTGCCTTTTCTATAGTAAATTATTCAAAAACTAATTTTATACTGTCGCAAATTTTAATTGCGCCAGGGATTGCCTTTTATATAGTAAATTATTCAAAAACTAATTTTCAACTGTCGCAAATTTTATGTGCGCCAGGGATTGACTTTTCTATAGTAAATTATTCAAAAAATAATTTTCAACTGTCGCAAATTTTAAATATCCCAGGGATTGCCTTTTCTATAGTAAATTATTCAAAAACTAATTTTATACTGTCACAAATTTTAATTGCGCCAGGGATTGCCTTTTCTATAGTAAATTATTCAAAAAATAATTTTCAACTGTCACAAATTTTAATTGCGCCAGGGATTGCCTTTTCTATAGTAAATTTTTCAAAAACTAATTTTATACTGTCGCAAATTTTAAATATCCCAGGGATTGCCTTTTCTATAGTAAATTATTCAAAAACTAATTTTCTACTGTCGCAAATTTTAAATATCCCAGGGATTGCCTTTTCTACAGTAAATTATTCAAAAAATAATTTTCAACTGTCACAAATTTTAATTGCGCCAGGGATTGACTTTTCTATAGTAAATTATTCAAAAAATAATTTTATACTGTCGCAAATTTTAATTGCGCCAGGGATTGACTTTTCTATAGTAAATTATTCAAAAAATAATTTTTAATTTTTGAATAATTTACTATAGAGAAGGCAATCCCTTTCGTAATTAAAATTTGCGACAGTAGAAAATTATTTTTTGAATAATTTACTATAGAAAAGGCAATCCCTGGGATATTTAAAATTTGCGACAGTAGAAAATTAGTTTTTGAATAATTTACTATAGAAAAGGCAATCCCTGGGATATTTAAAATTTGCGACAGTTGAAAATTATTTTTTGAATAATTTACTATAGAAAAGGCAATCCCTGGGATATTTAAAATTTGCGACAGTATAAAATTATTTTTGAATAATTTACTATAGAAAAGTCAATCCCTGGCGCAATTAAAATTTGTGACAGTTGAAAATTATTTTTTGAATAATTTACTATAGAAAAGGCAATCCCTGGCGCACATAAAATTTGCGACAGTATAAAATTATTTTTTGAATAATTTACTATATAAAAGGCAATCCCTGGCGTAATTAAAATTTGCGACAGTATAAAATTATTTTTTGAATAATTTACTATAGAAAAGGCAATCCCTGGCGCAATTAAAATTTGTGACAGTATAAAATTATTTTTTGAATAATTTACTATAGAAAAGTCAATCCCTGGCGCAATTAAAATTTGTGACAGTATAAAATTATTTTTTGAATAATTTACTATATAAAAGGCAATCCCTGGCGCAATTAAAATTTGCGACAGTATAAAATTAGTTTTTGAAAAATTTACTATATAAAAGGCAATCCCTGGCGCAATTAAAATTTGCGACAGTAGAAAATTATTTTTTGAATAATTTACTGTAGAAAAGGCAATCCCTGCGCAATTAAAATTTGTGACAGTTGAAAATTATTTTTTGAATAATTTACTATAGAAAAGGCAATCCCTGGCGCACATAAAATTTGCGACAGTATAAAATTAGTTTTTGAATAATTTACTATAGAAAAGGCAATCCCTGGCGTAATTAAAATTTGCGACAGTATAAAATTATTTTTTGAATAATTTACTATAGAAAAGGCAATCCCTGGCGCAATTAAAATTTGTGACAGTATAAAATTATTTTTTGAATAATTTACTATAGAAAAGGCAATCCCTGGCGCAATTAAAATTTGTGACAGTATAAAATTAGTTTTTGAATAATTTACTATAGAAAAGGCAATCCCTGGCGCAATTAAAATTTGCGACAGTAGAAAATTATTTTTTGAATAATTTACTATAGAAAAGGCAATCCCTGGCGCAATTAAAATTTGTGACAGTATAAAATTATTTTTTGAATAATTTACTGTAGAAAAGGCAATCCCTGGCGTAATTAAAATTTGCGACAGTATAAAATTATTTTTTGAATAATTTACTATAGAAAAGGCAATCCCTGGCGCAATTAAAATTTGTGACAGTATAAAATTATTTTTTGAATAATTTACTATAGAAAAGGCAATCCCTGGGATATTTAAAATTTGCGACAGTATAAAATTATTTTTTGAATAATTTACTATAGAAAAGTCAATCCCTGGCGCAATTAAAATTTGTGACAGTTGAAAATTATTTTTTGAATAATTTACTATAGAAAAGGCAATCCCTGGCGCACATAAAATTTGCGACAGTATAAAATTATTTTTTGAATAATTTACTATATAAAAGGCAATCCCTGGCGCAATTAAAATTTGCGACAGTATAAAATTAGTTTTTGAAAAATTTACTATATAAAAGGCAATCCCTGGCGCAATTAAAATTTGCGACAGTAGAAAATTAATTTTTGAATAATTTACTATAGAAAAGGCAATCCCTGGGATATTTAAAATTTGTGACAGTTGAAAATTAGTTTTTGAATAATTTACTATAGAAAAGGCAATCCCTGGCGTAATTAAAATTTGCGACAGTATAAAATTAGTTTTTGAATAATTTACTATAGAAAAGGCAATCCCTGGCGCAATTAAAATTTGTGACAGTTGAAAATTATTTTTTGAATAATTTACTGTAGAAAAGGCAATCCCTGGCGTAATTAAAATTTGCGACAGTATAAAATTATTTTTTGAATAATTTACTATAGAAAAGGCAATCCCTGGCGCAATTAAAATTTGTGACAGTATAAAATTATTTTTTGAATAATTTACTGTAGAAAAGGCAATCCCTGGCGTAATTAAAATTTGCGACAGTATAAAATTATTTTTTGAATAATTTACTATAGAAAAGGCAATCCCTGGCGCAATTAAAATTTGTGACAGTATAAAATTATTTTTTGAATAATTTACTATAGAAAAGTCAATCCCTGGCGCAATTAAAATTTGTGACAGTTGAAAATTATTTTTTGAATAATTTACTATAGAAAAGGCAATCCCTGGCGCACATAAAATTTGCGACAGTATAAAATTATTTTTTGAATAATTTACTATATAAAAGGCAATCCCTGGCGCAATTAAAATTTGCGACAGTATAAAATTAGTTTTTGAAAAATTTACTATATAAAAGGCAATCCCTGGCGCAATTAAAATTTGTGACAGTATAAAATTATTTTTTGAATAATTTACTATATAAAAGGCAATCCCTGGGATATTTAAAATTTGTGACAGTTGAAAATTAGTTTTTGAATAATTTACTATAGAAAAGGCAATCCCTGGCGCAATTAAAATTTGTGACAGTTGAAAATTAGTTTTTGAATAATTTACTATAGAAAAGGCAATCCCTGGCGCAATTAAAATTTGCGACAGTAGAAAATTAGTTTTTGAATAATTTACTATAGAAAAGGCAATCCCTGGCGCACATAAAATTTGTGACAGTTGAAAATTATTTTTTGAATAATTTACTATAGAAAAGGCAATCCCTGGCGCACATAAAATTTGTGACAGTTGAAAATTATTTTTTGAATAATTTACTATATAAAAGGCAATCCCTGGCGCAATTAAAATTTGTGACAGTATAAAATTATTTTTTGAATAATTTACTATATAAAAGGCAATCCCTGGGATATTTAAAATTTGTGACAGTTGAAAATTAGTTTTTGAATAATTTACTATAGAAAAGGCAATCCCTGGCGCAATTAAAATTTGTGACAGTATAAAATTATTTTTTGAATAATTTACTATAGAAAAGTCAATCCCTGGCGCAATTAAAATTTGTGACAGTTGAAAATTATTTTTTGAATAATTTACTATATAAAAGGCAATCCCTGGCGCAATTAAAATTTGCGACAGTATAAAATTAGTTTTTGAAAAATTTACTATATAAAAGGCAATCCCTGGCGCAATTAAAATTTGTGACAGTATAAAATTATTTTTTGAATAATTTACTATATAAAAGGCAATCCCTGGGATATTTAAAATTTGTGACAGTTGAAAATTAGTTTTTGAATAATTTACTATAGAAAAGGCAATCCCTGGCGCACATAAAATTTGTGACAGTATAAAATTAGTTTTTGAATAATTTACTATAGAAAAGGCAATCCCTGGCGCACATAAAATTTGTGACAGTATAAAATTAGTTTTTGAATAATTTACTATAGAAAAGGCAATCCCTGGCGTAATTAAAATTTGTGACAGTTGAAAATTAGTTTTTGAATAATTTACTATAGAAAAGGCAATCCCTGGCGCACATAAAATTTGTGACAGTTGAAAATTATTTTTTGAATAATTTACTATAGAAAAGGCAATCCCTGGCGCACATAAAATTTGCGACAGTATAAAATTAGTTTTTGAATAATTTACTATATAAAAGGCAATCCCTGGCGCAATTAAAATTTGCGACAGTATAAAATTATTTTTTGAATAATTTACTATAGAAAAGGCAATCCCTGGCGTAATTAAAATTTGCGACAGTAGAAAATTATTTTTTGAATAATTTACTATAGAAAAGGCAATCCCTGGCGCAATTAAAATTTGCGACAGTAGAAAATTAGTTTTTGAAAAATTTACTATAGAAAAGGCAATCCCTGGCGCAATTAAAATTTGTGACAGTATAAAATTATTTTTTGAATAATTTACTATATAAAAGGCAATCCCTGGGATATTTAAAATTTGTGACAGTTGAAAATTAGTTTTTGAATAATTTACTATAGAAAAGGCAATCCCTGGCGCACATAAAATTTGTGACAGTATAAAATTAGTTTTTGAATAATTTACTATAGAAAAGGCAATCCCTGGCGCACATAAAATTTGCGACAGTATAAAATTATTTTTTGAATAATTTACTATATAAAAGGCAATCCCTGGCGCAATTAAAATTTGTGACAGTTGAAAATTATTTTTTGAATAATTTACTGTAGAAAAGGCAATCCCTGGCGTAATTAAAATTTGCGACAGTATAAAATTATTTTTTGAATAATTTACTATAGAAACGGCAATCCCTGGCGCAATTAAAATTTGTGACAGTATAAAATTATTTTTTGAATAATTTACTATAGAAAAGGCAATCCCTGGGATATTTAAAATTTGCGACAGTATAAAATTATTTTTTGAATAATTTACTATAGAAAAGTCAATCCCTGGCGCAATTAAAATTTGTGACAGTTGAAAATTATTTTTTGAATAATTTACTATAGAAAAGGCAATCCCTGGCGCACATAAAATTTGCGACAGTATAAAATTATTTTTTGAATAATTTACTATATAAAAGGCAATCCCTGGCGCAATTAAAATTTGCGACAGTATAAAATTAGTTTTTGAAAAATTTACTATATAAAAGGCAATCCCTGGCGCAATTAAAATTTGCGACAGTAGAAAATTAGTTTTTGAATAATTTACTATAGAAAAGGCAATCCCTGGGATATTTAAAATTTGCGACAGTAGAAAATTATTTTTTGAATAATTTACTATATAAAAGGCAATCCCTGGCGCAATTAAAATTTGCGACAGTATAAAATTAGTTTTTGAAAAATTTACTATATAAAAGGCAATCCCTGGCGCAATTAAAATTTGCGACAGTAGAAAATTATTTTTTGAATAATTTACTATAGAAAAGGCAATCCCTGGCGCACATAAAATTTGTGACAGTATAAAATTAGTTTTTGAATAATTTACTATAGAAAAGGCAATCCCTGGCGTAATTAAAATTTGCGACAGTAGAAAATTATTTTTTGAATAATTTACTGTAGAAAAGGCAATCCCTGGGATATTTAAAATTTGTGACAGTATAAAATTAGTTTTTGAAAAATTTACTACATAAAAGGCAATCCCTGGCGCACATAAAATTTGCGACAGTATAAAATTAGTTTTTGAATAATTTACTATAGAAAAGGCAATCCCTGGCGCACATAAAATTTGTGACAGTATAAAATTAGTTTTTGAAAAATTTACTATATAAAAGGCAATCCCTGGCGCAATTAAAATTTGCGACAGTAGAAAATTATTTTTTGAATAATTTACTATAGAAAAGGCAATCCCTGGCGCACATAAAATTTGTGACAGTATAAAATTAGTTTTTGAATAATTTACTATAGAAAAGGCAATCCCTGGGATATTTAAAATTTGCGACAGTATAAAATTAGTTTTTGAATAATTTACTATAGAAAAGGCAATCCCTGGGATATTTAAAATTTGCGACAGTATAAAATTAGTTTTTGAATAATTTACTATAGAAAAGGCAATCCCTGGGATATTTAAAATTTGCGACAGTAGAAAATTATTTTTTGAATAATTTACTATATAAAAGGCAATCCCTGGCGCAATTAAAATTTGCGACAGTATAAAATTAGTTTTTGAATAATTTACTATAGAAAAGGCAATCCCTGGCGCACATAAAATTTGTGACAGTTGAAAATTATTTTTTGAATAATTTACTATAGAAAAGGCAATCCCTGGCGCAATTAAAATTTGCGACAGTATAAAATTAGTTTTTGAAAAATTTACTATAGAAAAGGCAATCCCTGGCGCAATTAAAATTTGCGACAGTATAAAATTATTTTTTTGAATAATTTACTGTAGAAAAGGCAATCCCTGGCGCACATAAAATTTGCGACAGTAGAAAATTAGTTTTTGAATAATTTACTATAGAAAAGGCAATCCCTGGGATATTTAAAATTTGCGACAGTATAAAATTAGTTTTTGAATAATTTACTATAGAAAAGGCAATCCCTGGGATATTTAAAATTTGCGACAGTAGAAAATTATTTTTTGAATAATTTACTATATAAAAGGCAATCCCTGGCGCAATTAAAATTTGCGACAGTATAAAATTAGTTTTTGAATAATTTACTATAGAAAAGGCAATCCCTGGCGCACATAAAATTTGTGACAGTTGAAAATTATTTTTTGAATAATTTACTATAGAAAAGGCAATCCCTGGCGCAATTAAAATTTGCGACAGTATAAAATTAGTTTTTGAAAAATTTACTATAGAAAAGGCAATCCCTGGCGCAATTAAAATTTGCGACAGTATAAAATTATTTTTTGAATAATTTACTGTAGAAAAGGCAATCCCTGGCGCAATTAAAATTTGTGACAGTAGAAAATTATTTTTTGAATAATTTACTATAGAAAAGGCAATCCCTGGCGCAATTAAAATTTGTGACAGTTGAAAATTATTTTTTGAATAATTTACTATAGAAAAGGCAATCCCTGGCGCAATTAAAATTTGCGACAGTATAAAATTAGTTTTTGAAAAATTTACTATAGAAAAGGCAATCCCTGGCGCAATTAAAATTTGCGACAGTAGAAAATTAGTTTTTGAAAAATTTACTATATAAAAGGCAATCCCTGGCGTAATTAAAATTTGCGACAGTATAAAATTAGTTTTTGAATAATTTACTATAGAAAAGGCAATCCCTGGCGCAATTAAAATTTGTGACAGTTGAAAATTATTTTTTGAATAATTTACTGTAGAAAAGGCAATCCCTGGGATATTTAAAATTTGCGACAGTTGAAAATTATTTTTTGAATAATTTACTATAGAAAAGGCAATCCCTGGCGCAATTAAAATTTGCGACAGTATAAAATTAGTTTTTGAAAAATTTACTATAGAAAAGGCAATCCCTGGCGCAATTAAAATTTGCGACAGTAGAAAATTAGTTTTTGAAAAATTTACTATATAAAGGCAATCCCTGGCGTAATTAAAATTTGCGACAGTATAAAATTAGTTTTTGAATAATTTACTATAGAAAAGGCAATCCCTGGCGCACATAAAATTTGTGACAGTATAAAATTAGTTTTTGAAAAATTTACTATAGAAAAGGCAATCCCTGGCGCAATTATAATTTGCGACAGTATAAAATTAGTTTTTGAATAATTTACTATATAAAAGGCAATCCCTGGCGCAATTAAAATTTGTGACAGTTGAAAATTATTTTTTGAATAATTTACTATAGAAAAGGCAATCCCTGGGATATTTAAAATTTGCGACAGTAGAAAATTATTTTTTGAATAATTTACTGTAGAAAAGGCAATCCCTGGCGCACATAAAATTTGCGACAGTATAAAATTAGTTTTTGAAAAATTTACTATATAAAAGGCAATCCCTGGCGTAATTAAAATTTGCGACAGTATAAAATTATTTTTTGAATAATTTACTATAGAAAAGGCAATCCCTGGCGCACATAAAATTTGTGACAGTATAAAATTAGTTTTTGAAAAATTTACTATATAAAAGGCAATCCCTGGCGCACATAAAATTTGCGACAGTATAAAATTATTTTTTGAATAATTTACTATATAAAAGGCAATCCCTGGCGCACATAAAATTTGTGACAGTATAAAATTAGTTTTTGAAAAATTTACTATATAAAAGGCAATCCCTGGCGTAATTAAAATTTGCGACAGTATAAAATTAGTTTTTGAAAAATTTACTATATAAAAGGCAATCCCCGGCGCAATTAAAATTTGTGACAGTATAAAATTAGTTTTTGAAAAATTTACTATAGAAAAGGCAATCCCTGGCGCAATTAAAATTTGTGACAGTATAAAATTAGTTTTTGAAAAATTTACTATAGAAAAGGCAATCCCTGGCGCAATTAAAATTTGTGACAGTATAAAATTAGTTTTTGAAAAATTTACTATAGAAAAGGCAATCCCTGGCGCAATTAAAATTTGTGACAGTATAAAATTAGTTTTTGAAAAATTTACTATAGAAAAGGCAATCCCTGGCGCAATTAAAATTTGTGACAGTATAAAATTAGTTTTTGAAAAATTTACTATAGAAAAGGCAATCCCTGGCGCACATAAAATTTGTGACAGTATAAAATTAGTTTTTGAAAAATTTACTATAGAAAAGGCAATCCCTGGCGTAATTAAAATTTGTGACAGTTGAAAATTATTTTTTGAATAATTTACTATATAAAAGGCAATCCCTGGCGCAATTAAAATTTGTGACAGTATAAAACTAGTTTTTGAAAAATTTACTATCGAAAAGGCAATCCCTGGCGCACATAAAATTTGCGACAGTATAAAATTAGTTTTTGAATAATTTACTATAGAAAAGGCAATCCCTGGCGCAATTAAAATTTGTGACAGTATAAAATTAGTTTTTGAAAAATTTACTATAGAAAAGGCAATCCCTGGCGCAATTAAAATTTGTGACAGTATAAAATTAGTTTTTGAAAAATTTACTATAGAAAAGGCAATCCCTGGCGTAATTAAAATTTGCGACAGTATAAAATTAGTTTTTGAAAAATTTACTATAGAAAAGGCAATCCCTGGCGCAATTAAAATTTGCGACAGTATAAAATTATTTTTTGAATAATTTACTGTAGAAAAGGCAATCCCTGGCGCAATTAAAATTTGTGACAGTAGAAAATTATTTTTTGAATAATTTACTATAGAAAAGGCAATCCCTGGCGCAATTAAAATTTGTGACAGTTGAAAATTATTTTTTGAATAATTTACTATAGAAAAGGCAATCCCTGGCGCAATTAAAATTTGCGACAGTATAAAATTAGTTTTTGAAAAATTTACTATGGAAAAGGCAATCCCTGGCGCAATTAAAATTTGCGACAGTAGAAAATTAGTTTTTGAAAAATTTACTATATAAAAGGCAATCCCTGGCGTAATTAAAATTTGCGACAGTATAAAATTAGTTTTTGAATAATTTACTATAGAAAAGGCAATCCCTGGCGCAATTAAAATTTGTGACAGTTGAAAATTATTTTTTGAATAATTTACTGTAGAAAAGGCAATCCCTGGGATATTTAAAATTTGCGACAGTTGAAAATTATTTTTTGAATAATTTACTATAGAAAAGGCAATCCCTGGCGCAATTAAAATTTGCGACAGTATAAAATTAGTTTTTGAAAAATTTACTATAGAAAAGGCAATCCCTGGCGCAATTAAAATTTGCGACAGTAGAAAATTAGTTTTTGAAAAATTTACTATATAAAAGGCAATCCCTGGCGTAATTAAAATTTGCGACAGTATAAAATTAGTTTTTGAATAATTTACTATAGAAAAGGCAATCCCTGGCGCACATAAAATTTGTGACAGTATAAAATTAGTTTTTGAAAAATTTACTATAGAAAAGGCAATCCCTGGCGCAATTATAATTTGCGACAGTATAAAATTAGTTTTTGAATAATTTACTATATAAAAGGCAATCCCTGGCGCAATTAAAATTTGTGACAGTTGAAAATTATTTTTTGAATAATTTACTATAGAAAAGGCAATCCCTGGGATATTTAAAATTTGCGACAGTAGAAAATTATTTTTTGAATAATTTACTGTAGAAAAGGCAATCCCTGGCGCACATAAAATTTGCGACAGTATAAAATTAGTTTTTGAAAAATTTACTATATAAAAGGCAATCCCTGGCGTAATTAAAATTTGCGACAGTATAAAATTATTTTTTGAATAATTTACTATAGAAAAGGCAATCCCTGGCGCACATAAAATTTGTGACAGTATAAAATTAGTTTTTGAAAAATTTACTATATAAAAGGCAATCCCTGGCGCACATAAAATTTGCGACAGTATAAAATTATTTTTTGAATAATTTACTATATAAAAGGCAATCCCTGGCGCACATAAAATTTGTGACAGTATAAAATTAGTTTTTGAAAAATTTACTATATAAAAGGCAATCCCTGGCGTAATTAAAATTTGCGACAGTATAAAATTAGTTTTTGAAAAATTTACTATATAAAAGGCAATCCCCGGCGCAATTAAAATTTGTGACAGTATAAAATTAGTTTTTGAAAAATTTACTATAGAAAAGGCAATCCCTGGCGCAATTAAAATTTGTGACAGTATAAAATTAGTTTTTGAAAAATTTACTATAGAAAAGGCAATCCCTGGCGCAATTAAAATTTGTGACAGTATAAAATTAGTTTTTGAAAAATTTACTATAGAAAAGGCAATCCCTGGCGCAATTAAAATTTGTGACAGTATAAAATTAGTTTTTGAAAAATTTACTATAGAAAAGGCAATCCCTGGCGCAATTAAAATTTGTGACAGTATAAAATTAGTTTTTGAAAAATTTACTATAGAAAAGGCAATCCCTGGCGCACATAAAATTTGTGACAGTATAAAATTAGTTTTTGAAAAATTTACTATAGAAAAGGCAATCCCTGGCGTAATTAAAATTTGTGACAGTTGAAAATTATTTTTTGAATAATTTACTATATAAAAGGCAATCCCTGGCGCAATTAAAATTTGTGACAGTATAAAACTAGTTTTTGAAAAATTTACTATCGAAAAGGCAATCCCTGGCGCACATAAAATTTGCGACAGTATAAAATTAGTTTTTGAATAATTTACTATAGAAAAGGCAATCCCTGGCGCAATTAAAATTTGTGACAGTATAAAATTAGTTTTTGAAAAATTTACTATAGAAAAGGCAATCCCTGGCGCAATTAAAATTTGTGACAGTATAAAATTAGTTTTTGAAAAATTTACTATAGAAAAGGCAATCCCTGGCGTAATTAAAATTTGCGACAGTATAAAATTAGTTTTTGAAAAATTTACTATAGAAAAGGCAATCCCTGGCGCAATTAAAATTTGCGACAGTATAAAATTATTTTTTGAATAATTTACTATAGAAAAGGCAATCCCTGGCGCAATTAAAATTTGCGACAGTAGAAAATTATTTTTTGAATAATTTACTATATAAAAGGCAATCCCTGGCGTAATTAAAATTTGTGGGCAATCCCTGGCGCAATTAAAATTTGTGACAGTTGAAAATTATTTTTTGAAAAATTTACTATATAAAAGGCAATCCCTGGCGCAATTAAAATTTGCGACAGTATAAAATTAGTTTTTGAAAAATTTACTATAGAAAAGGCAATCCCTGGCGTAATTAAAATTTGTGGGCAATCCCTGGCGCAATTAAAATTTGCGACAGTATAAAATTAGTTTTTGAAAAATTTACTATAGAAAAGGCAATCCCTGGCGCAATTAAAATTTGCGACAGTATAAAATTAGTTTTTGAAAAATTTACTGTAGAAAAGGCAATCCCTGGCGCAATTAAAATTTGTGACAGTTGAAAATTATTTTTTGAATAATTTACTATAGAAAAGGCAATCCCTGGCGCAATTAAAATTTGCGACAGTATAAAATTAGTTTTTGAAAAATTTACTATAGAAAAGGCAATCCCTGGCGCAATTAAAATTTGTGACAGTTGAAAATTATTTTTTGAATAATTTACTATAGAAAAGGCAATCCCTGGCGCAATTAAAATTTGCGACAGTATAAAATTAGTTTTTGAAAAATTTACTATAGAAAAGGCAATCCCTGGCGCAATTAAAATTTGCGACAGTATAAAATTAGTTTTTGAATAATTTACTATAGAAAAGGCAATCCCTGGCGTAATTAAAATTTGCGACAGTATAAAATTAGTTTTTGAAAAATTTACTATATAAAAGGCAATCCCTGGCGTAATTAAAATTTGTGACAGTTGAAAATTATTTTTTGAAAAATTTACTATAGAAAAGGCAATCCCTGGCGCAATTAAAATTTGCGACAGTAGAAAATTAGTTTTTGAAAAATTTACTATAGATAAGGCAATCCCTGGCGCAATTAAAATTTGTGACAGTTGAAAATTATTTTTTGAATAATTTACTATAGAAAAGGCAATCCCTGGCGCAATTAAAATTTGCGACAGTATAAAATTAGTTTTTGAAAAATTTACTATATAAAAGGCAATCCCTGGCGCAATTAAAATTTGCGACAGTAGAAAATTAGTTTTTGAAAAATTTACTATAGAAAAGGCAATCCCTGGCGCAATTAAAATTTGTGACAGTATAAAATTAGTTTTTGAAAAATTTACTATAGAAAAGGCAATCCCTGGCGCAATTAAAATTTGTGACAGTATAAAATTAGTTTTTGAAAAATTTACTATAGAAAAGGCAATCCCTGGCGCAATTAAAATTTGCGACAGTATAAAATTAGTTTTTGAAAAATTTACTATATAAAAGGCAATCCCTGGCGCACATAAAATTTGCGACAGTATAAAATTAGTTTTTGAAAAATTTACTATAGAAAAGGCAATCCCTGGCGCAATTAAAATTTGTGACAGTAGAAAATTATTTTTTGAATAATTTACTATAGAAAAGGCAATCCCTGGCGCAATTAAAATTTGCGACAGTATAAAATTAGTTTTTGAATAATTTACTATAGAAAAGGCAATCCCTGGCGCAATTAAAATTTGCGACAGTATAAAATTAGTTTTTGAAAAATTTACTATAGAAAAGGCAATCCCTGGCGTAATTAAAATTTGCGACAGTATAAAATTAGTTTTTGAATAATTTACTATAGAAAAGGCAATCCCTGGCGCAATTAAAATTTGTGACAGTATAAAATTAGTTTTTGAAAAATTTACTATATAAAAGGCAATCCCTGGCGCAATTAAAATTTGTGACAGTATAAAATTAGTTTTTGAAAAATTTACTATAGAAAAGGCAATCCCTGGCGCAATTAAAATTTGCGACAGTATAAAATTAGTTTTTGAAAAATTTACTATAGAAAAGGCAATCCCTGGCGCAATTAAAATTTGCGACAGTATAAAATTAGTTTTTGAAAAATTTACTGTAGAAAAGGCAATCCCTGGCGCAATTAAAATTTGCCACAGTATAAAATTAGTTTTTGAAAAATTTACTATAGAAAAGGCAATCCCTGGCGCAATTAAAATTTGTGACAGTATAAAATTAGTTTTTGAATAATTTACTATAGAAAAGGCAATCCCTGGCGCAATTAAAATTTGCGACAGTATAAAATTAGTTTTTGAAAAATTTACTATAGAAAAGGCAATCCCTGGCGCAATTAAAATTTGCGACAGTATAAAATTAGTTTTTGAATAATTTACTATATAAAAGGCAATCCCTGGCGTAATTAAAATTTGCGACAGTAGAAAATTAGTTTTTGAATAATTTACTATAGAAAAGGCAATCCCTGGCGCAATTAAAATTTGTGACAGTTGAAAATTATTTTTTGAATAATTTACTATAGAAAAGGCAATCCCTGGCGCAATTAAAATTTGCGACAGTATAAAATTAGTTTTTGAAAAATTTACTATATAAAAGGCAATCCCTGGCGCAATTAAAATTTGTGACAGTATAAAATTAGTTTTTGAAAAATTTACTATAGAAAAGGCAATCCCTGGCGCAATTAAAATTTGTGACAGTATAAAATTAGTTTTTGAAAAATTTACTATAGAAAAGGCAATCCCTGGCGCAATTAAAATTTG
>CAWVNZ010001491.1:0-45467 GCA_963930735.1 Dioctria linearis
TGCGCCAGGGATTGCCTTTTCTACAGTAAATTTTGCAAAAAATAATTTTTTACTGTCGCAAATTTTAATTACGCAGGGATTGCCTTTTCTATAGTAAATTATTCAAAAAATAATTTTTTACTGTCGCAAATTTTAATTACGCCAGGATTGCCTTTTCTATAGTAAATTATTCAAAAAATAATTTTTTACTGTCGCAAATTTTAATTGCGCCAGGGATTGCCTTTCTACAGTAAATTTTGCAAGAAATAATTTTTTACTGTCACAAATTGTAATTGCGCCAGGGATTGCCTTTTCTATAGTAAATTTTTCAAAAACTAATTTTTTACTGTCGCAAATTTTAATTACGCCAGGGATTGCCTTTTCTATAGTAAATTATTCAAAAAATAATTTTATACTGTCGCAAATTTTAATTACGCCAGGGATTGCCTTTTCTATAGTAAATTATTCAAAAAATAATTTCTTACTGTCGCAAATTTTAAATACGCCAGGGATTGCCTTTTCTATAGTAAATTATTCAAAAAATAATTTTTTACTGTCGCAAATTTTAAATACGCCAGGGATTGCCTTTTCTATAGTAAATTATTCAAAAAATAATTTTCTACTTTCGCAAATTTTAATTACGCCAGGGATTGCCTTTTCTATAGTAAATTATTCAAAAAATAATTTTTTACTGTCGCAAATTTTAATTGCGCCAGGGATTGCCTTTCTACAGTAAATTTTGCAAAAAATAATTTTTTACTGTCGCAAATTTTAAGTGCGCCAGGGATTGCCTTTTCTATAGTAAATTTTGCAAAAAATAATTTTTTACTGTCGCAAATTTTAATAGCGCCAGGGATTGCCTTTTCTGTAGTAAATTATTCAAAAAATAACTTTCAACTGTCGCAAATTGTAATTGCGCCCGGGATTGCCTTTTATATAGTAAATTATTCAAAAAATAATTTTATACTGTCGCAAATTTTAATTACGCCAGGTATTGCCTTTTCTATAGTAAATTATTCAAAAAATAATTTTTTACTGTCGCAAATTTTAAATACGCCAGGGATTGCCTTTTCTATAGTAAATTTTTCAAAAAATAATTTTTTACTATCGCAAGTTTTAATTACGCCAGGGATTGCCTTTTCTATAGTAAATTATTCAAAAAATAATTTTTTACTGTCGCAAATTTTAAATATCCCAGGGATTGCCTTTTCTATAGTAAATTATTCAAAAAATAATTTTCTACTGTCGCAAATTTTAATTACGCCAGGGATTGCCTTTTCTATAGTAAATTATTCAAAAAATAATTTTCAACTGTCGCAAATTTTAATTACGCCAGGGATTGCCTTTTCTACAGTAAATTATTCAAAAAATAATTTTTTACTGTCGCAAATTTTAAATATCCCAGGGATTGCCTTTTCTATAGTAAATTATTCAAAAAATAATTTTCAACTGTCGCAAATTTTAATTACGCCAGGGATTGCCTTTTCTATAGTAAATTATTCAAAAAATAATTTTCAACTGTCGCAAATTTTAAATATCCCAGGGATTGCCTTTTCTATAGTAAATTATTCAAAAAATAATTTTTTACTGTCGCAAATTTTAATTACTCCAGGGATTGCCTTTTCTATAGTAAATTATTCAAAAAATAATTTTCTACTGTCGCAAATTTTAATTACGCCAGGGATTGCCTTTTCTATAGTAAATTATTCAAAAAATAATTTTCTACTGTCGCAAATTTTAAATATCCCAGGGATTGCCTTTTCTATAGTAAATTATTCAAAAAATAATTTTCTACTGTCGCAGATTTTAATTACGCCAGGGATTGCCTTTTCTATAGTAAATTATTCAAAAAATAATTTTTTACTGTCGCAAATTTTAAATATCCCAGGGATTGCCTTTTCTATAGTAAATTATTCAAAAAATAATATTTGTAATGTCGCAAATTTTAATTACGCCAGGGATTGCCTTTTCTATAGTAAATTATTCAAAAATAATTTTCTACTGTCGCAAATTTTAATTACGCCAGGGATTGCCTTTTCTATAGTAAATTATTCAAAAAACATTTTTCTACTGTCGCAAATTTTAATTGCGCCAGGGATTGCCTTTTCTATAGTAAATTATTCAAAAAATAATTTTCTACTGTCGCAAATTTTAATTACGCCAGGGATTGCCTTTTCTATAGTAAATTATTCAAAAAATAATTTTATACTGTCGCAAATTTTAATTACGCCAGGGATTGCCTTTTCTATAGTAAATTATTCAAAAAATAATTTTTTACTGTCGCAAATTTTAATTGCGCCAGGGATTGCCTTTTCTATAGTAAATTATTCAAAAAATAATTTTTTACTGTCGCAAATTTTAATTGCGCCAGGGATTGCCTTTTCTATAGTAAATTATTCAAAAAATAATTTTTTACTGTCGCAAATTTTAATTGCGCCAGGGATTGCCTTTTCTATAGTAAATTTTGCAAAAAAAAAATTTTTACTGTCGCAAATTTTAATTGCGCCAGGGATTGCCTTTTCTATAGTAAATTATTCAAAAAATAATTTTCAACTGTCGCAAATTGTAATTGCGCCAGGGATTGCCTTTTATATAGTAAATTATTCAAAAAATAATTTTATACTGTCGCAAATTTTAATTACGCCAGGGATTGCCTTTTCTATAGTAAATTATTCAAAAAATAATTTTCAACTGTCGCAAATTTTAATTACGCCAGGGATTGCCTTTTCTATAGTAAATTATTCAAAAAATAATTTTCAACTGTCGCAAATTTTAAATATCCCAGGGATTGCATTTTCTATAGTAAATTATTCAAAAAATAATTTTTTACTGTCGCAAATTTTAATTGCGCCAGGGATTGCCTTTTCTATAGTAAACTTTTCAAAAAATAATTTTCTACTGTCGCAAATTTTAATTACGCCAGGGATTACCTTTTCTATAGTAAATTATTCAAAAAATAATTTTTTACTGTCGCAAATTTTAAATATCCCAGGGATTGCCTTTTCTATAGTAAATTATTCAAAAAATAATTTTCAACTGTCGCAAATTTTAATTACGCCAGGGATTGCCTTTTCTATAGTAAATTATTCAAAACATAATTTTGAACTGTCGCAAATTTTAAATATCCCAGGGATTGCCTTTTCTATAGTAAATTATTCAAAAAATAATTTTTTACTGTCGCAAATTTTAATTACTCCAGGGATTGCCTTTTCTATAGTAAATTATTCAAAAAATAATTTTCTACTGTCGCAAATTTTAATTACGCCAGGGATTGCCTTTTCTATAGTAAATTATTCAAAAAATAATTTTCTACTCTCGCAAATTTTAAATATCCCAGGGATTGCCTTTTCTATAGTAAATTATTCAAAAAATAATTTTCTACTGTCGCAAATTTTAATTACGCCAGGGATTGCCTTTTCTATAGTAAATTATTCAAAAAATAATTTTTTAGTGTCGCAAATTTTAAATATCCCAGGGATTGCCTTTTCTATAGTAAATTATTCAAAAAATAATATTTTTAATGTCGCAAATTTTAATTACGCCAGGGATTGCCTTTTCTATAGTAAATTATTCAAAAAATAATTTTCTACTGTCGAAAATTTTAATTACGCCAGGGATTGCCTTTTCTATAGTAAATTATTCAAAAAATAATTTTCTACTGTCGCAAATTTTAATTGCGCCAGGGATTGCCTTTTCTATAGTAAATTATTCAAAAAATAATTTTCTACTGTCGCAAATTTTAATTACGCCAGGGATTGCCTTTTCTATAGTAAATTATTCAAAAAATAATTTTATACTGTCGCAAATTTTAATTACGCCAGGGATTGCCTTTTCTATAGTAAATTATTCAAAAAATAATTTTTTACTGTCGCAAATTTTAACTGCGCCAGGGATTGCCTTTTCTATAGTAAATTATGCAAAAAATAATTTTTTACTGTCGCAAATTTTAATTGCGCCAGGGATTGCCTTTTCTATAGTAAATTATTCAAAAAATAATTTTTTACTGTCGCAAATTTTAAGTGCGCCCGGGATTGCCTTTTCTATAGTAAATTTTGCAAAAAATAATTTTTTACTGTCGCAAATTTTAATTGCGCCTGGGATTGACTTTTCTATAGTAAATTATTCAAAAAAAAATTTTCAACTGTCGCAAATTGTAATTGCGCCAGGGATTGCCTTTTATATAGTAAATTATTCAAAAAATAATTTTATACTGTTGCAAATTTTAATTACGCCAGGGATTGCCTTTTCTATAGTAAATTATTCAAAAAATAATTTTCAACTGTCGCAAATTTTAATTACGCCAGGGATTGCCTTTTCTATAGTAAATTTTTCAAAAAATAATTTTTTACTATCGCAAGTTTTAATTACGCCAGGGATTGCCTTTTCTATAGTAAATTATTCAAAAAATAATTTTTTACTATCGCAAGTTTTAATTGCGCCAGGGATTGCCTTTTCTACAGTAAATTTTGCAAAAAATAATTTTTTACTGTCGCAAATTTTAATTGCGCCAGGGATGGCCTTTTCTATAGTAAATTATTCAAAAAATAGTTTTCAACTGTCGCAAATTTTAAATATCCCAGGGATTGCCTTTGCTATAGTAAATTATTCAAAAAATAATTTTTTACTCTCGCAAATTTCAATTTCGCCAGGTAAATTTTTCAAAAAATAATTTTCTACTGTCGCAAATTTTAATTACGCCAGGGATTGCCTTTTTATAGTAAATTATTCAAAAAATAATTTTCTACTGTCGCAAATTTTAATTACGCCAGGGATGGCCTTTTCTATAGTAAATTATTCAAAAAATAATTTTCAACTGTCGCAAATTTTAAATATCCCAGGGATTGCCTTTTCTGTAGTAAATTTCTCACAAAATAATTTTTTACTGTCGCAAATTTTAAGTGCGGCAGTGATTGCCTTTTCTATAGTAAATTATTCAAAAAATAATTTTTTACTGTCGCAAATTTTAAATATCCCAGGGATTGCCTTTTCTATAGTAAATTATTCAAAAAATAATATTTTTAATGTCGCAAATTTTAATTTCGCCAGGGATTGCCTTTTCTATAGTAAATTATTCAAAAAATAATTTTCAAATGTCGCAAATTTTAATTACGCCAGGGATTGCCTTTTCTATAGTGAATTTTTCAAAAAATAATTTTTTACTATCGCAAGTTTTAATTACGCCAGGGATTGCCTTTTCTATAGTAAATTATTCAAAAAATAATTTTTTACTGTCGCAAATTTTAATTGCGCCAGGGATTGCCTTTTCTATAGTAAACTTTTCAAAAAATAATTTTCTACTGTCGCAAATTTTAATTACGCCAGGGATTACCTTTTCTATAGTAAATTATTCAAAAAATAATTTTTTACTGTCGCAAATTTTAAATATCCCAGGGATTGCCTTTTCTATAGTAAATTATTCAAAAAATAATTTTCAACTGTCGCAAATTTTAATTAGGCCAGGGATTGCCTTTTCTATAGTAAATTATTCAAAAAATAATTTTCAACTGTCGCAAATTTTAAATATCCCAGGGATTGCCTTTTCTATAGTAAATTATTCAAAAAATAATTTTATACTGTCGCAAATTTTAATTACGCCAAGGATTGCCTTTTCTATAGTAAATTTTTCAAAAAATAATTTTTTACTGTCGCAAATTTTAAATATCCCAGGGATTGCCTTTTCTATAGCAAATTATTCAAAAAATAAATTTCTACTGTCGCAAATTTTAATTGCGCCAGGGATTGCCTTTTCTATAGTAAATTATTCAAAAAATAATTTTATACTGTCGCAAATTTTAATTACGCCAGGGATTTCCTTTTCTATAGTAAATTATTCAAAAAATAATTTTCTACTTTCGCAAATTTTAATTACGCCAGGGATTGCCTTTTCTATAGTAAATTATTCAAATAATAATTTTCAACTGTCGCAAATTTTAAGTGCGCCAGGGATTGCCTTTTCTATAGTAAATTATTCAAAAAATAATTTTCTACTCTCGCAAATTTTAATTACGCCAGGTATTGCCTTTTCTATAGTAAATTATTCAAAAAATAATTTTTTACTGTCGCAAATTTTAAATATCCCAGGGATTGCCTTTTCTATAGTAAATTATTCAAAAAATAATATTTTTAATGTCGCAAATTTTAATTACGCCAGGGATTGCCTTTTCTATAGTAAATTATTCAAAAAATAATTTTCTACTGTCGCAAATTTTAATTACGCCAGGGATTGCCTTTTCTATAGTAAATTATTCAAAAAATAATTTTCTACTGTCGCAAATTTTAATTGCGCCAGGGATTGCCTTTTCTATAGTAAATTATTCAAAAAATAATTTTCTACTGTCGCAAATTTTAATTACGCCAGGGATTGCCTTTTCTATAGTAAATTATTCAAAAAATAATTTTATACTGTCGCAAATTTTAATTACGCCAGGGATTGCCTTTTCTATAGTAAATTTTGCAAAAAATAATTTTTTACTGTCGCAAATTTTAATTGCGCCAGGGATTGCCTTTTCTATAGTAAATTATTCAAAAAATAATTTTCAACTGTCGCAAATTTTAATTACGCCAGGGATTGCCTTTTCTATAGTAAATTATTCAAAAAATAATTTTTTACTGTCGCAAATTTTAATTGCGCCAGCGATTGCCTTTTCTATAGTAAACTTTTCAAAAAATAATTTTCTACTGTCGCAAATTTTAATTACGCCAGGGATTACCTTTTCTATAGTAAATTATTCAAAAAATAATTTTTTACTGTCGCAAATTTTAAATATCCCAGGGATTGCCTTTTCTATAGTAAATTATTCAAAAAATAATTTTCAACTGTCGCAAATTTTAATTACGCCAGGGATTGCCTTTTCTATAGTAAATTATTCAAAAAATAATTTTCAACTGTCGCAAATTTTAAATATCCCAGGGATTGCCTTTTCTATAGTAAATTATTCAAAAAATAATTTTTTACTGTCGCAAATTTTAATTACTCCAGGGATTGCCTTTTCTATAGTAAATTATTCAAAAAATAATTTTCTACTGTCGCAAATTTTAATTACGCCAGGGATTGCCTTTTCTATAGTAAATTATTCAAAAAATAATTTTCTACTGTCGCAAATTTTAAATATCCCAGGGATTGCCTTTTCTATAGTAAATTTTTCAAAAAATAATTTTTTACTATCGCAAGTTTTAATTACGCCAGGGATTGCCTTTTCTATAGTAAATTATTCAAAAAATAATTTTTTACTGTCGCAAATTTTAATTGCGCCAGGGATTGCCTTTTCTATAGTAAACTTTTCAAAAAATAATTTTCTACTGTCGCAAATTTTAATTACGCCAGGGATTACCTTTTCTATAGTAAATTATTCAAAAAATAATTTTTTACTGTCGCAAATTTTAAATATCCCAGGGATTGCCTTTTCTATAGTAAATTATTCAAAAAATAATTTTCAACTGTCGCAAATTTTAATTACGTCAGGGATTGCCTTTTCTATGGTAAATTATTCAAAAAATAATTTTCAACTGTCGCAAATTTTAAATATCCCAGGGATTGCCTTTTCTATAGTAAATTATTCAAAAAATAATTTTATACTGTCGCAAATTTTAATTACGCCAGGGATTGCCTTTTCTATAGTAAATTTTGCAAAAAATAATTTTTTACTGTCGCAAATTTTAATTGCGCCAGGGATTGCCTTTTCTATAGTAAATTATTCAAAAAATAATTTTCAACTGTCGCAAATTTTAATTACGCCAGGGATTGCCTTTTCTATAGTAAATTATTCAAAAAATAATTTTTTACTGTCGCAAATTTTAATTGCGCCAGCGATTGCCTTTTCTATAGTAAACTTTTCAAAAAATAATTTTCTACTGTCGCAAATTTTAATTACGCCAGGGATTACCTTTTCTATAGTAAATTATTCAAAAAATAATTTTTTACTGTCGCAAATTTTAAATATCCCAGGGATTGCCTTTTCTATAGTAAATTATTCAAAAAATAATTTTCAACTGTCGCAAATTTTAATTACGCCAGGGATTGCCTTTTCTATAGTAAATTATTCAAAAAATAATTTTCAACTGTCGCAAATTTTAAATATCCCAGGGATTGCCTTTTCTATAGTAAATTATTCAAAAAATAATTTTTTACTGTCGCAAATTTTAATTACTCCAGGTATTGCCTTTTCTATAGTAAATTATTCAAAAAATAATTTTCTACTGTCGCAAATTTTAATTACGCCAGGGATTGCCTTTTCTATAGTAAATTATTCAAAAAATAATTTTCTACTGTCGCAAATTTTAAATATCCCAGGGATTGCCTTTTCTATAGTAAATTTTTCAAAAAATAATTTTTTACTATCGCAAGTTTTAATTACGCCAGGGATTGCCTTTTCTATAGTAAATTATTCAAAAAATAATTTTTTACTATCGCAAGTTTTAATTGCGCCAGGGATTGCCTCTTCTACAGTAAATTTTGCAAAAAATTATTTTTTACTGTCGCAGATTTTAATTGCGCCAGGGATTGCCTTTTCTATAGTAAACTTTTCAAAAAATAATTTTCTACTGTCGCAAATTTTAATTACGCCAGGGATTGCCTTTTCTATAGTAAATTATTCAAAAAATAATTTTTTACTCTCGCAAATTTCAATTTCGCCAGGTAAATTTTCAAAAAATAATTTTCTACTGTCGCAAATTTTAATTACGCCAGGGATTGCCTTTTCTATAGTAAATTATTCAAAAAATAATTTTCTACTGTCGCAAATTTTAATATCCCAGGGATTGCTTTTTCTGTAGTAAATTTCTCACAAAATAATTTTTTACTGTCGCAAATTTTAAGTGCGGCAGGGATTGCCTTTTCCATAGTAAATTATTCAAAAAATAATTTTCTACTGTCGCAAATTTTAATTACGCCAGGGATTGCCTTTTCTATAGTAAATTTTTCAAAAAATTATTTTTTACTATCGCAAGTTTTAATTACGCCAGGGATTGCCTTTTCTATAGTAAATTATTCAAAAAATAATTTTTTACTATCGCAAGTTTTAATTACGCCAGGGATTGCCTTTTCTATAGTAAATTATTCAAAAAATAATTTTCTACTGTCGCAAAATTAAAATATCCCAGGGATTGCCTTTTCTATAGTAAATTTCTCACAAAGTAATTTTTTACTGTCGCAAATTTTAAGTGCGCCAGGGATTGCCTTTTCTATAGTAAATTATTCAAAAAATAATTTTCTACTGTCGCAAATTTTAATTACCCCAGGGATTGCCTTTTCTATAGTAAATTATTCAAAAAATAGTTTTATACTGTCGCAAATTTTAATTACGCCAGGGATTGCCTTTTCTATAGTAAATTTTTCAAAAAATAATTTCTTAATATCGCAAGTTTTAATTACGCCAGGGATTGCCTTTTCTATAGTAAATTATTCAAAAAATAATTTTCTACTGTCGCAAATTTTAAATATCCCAGGGATTGCCTTTTCTGTACTAAATTTCTCACAAAATAATTTTTTACTGTCGAAAATTTTAATTACGCCAGGGATTGCCTTTTCTATAGTAAATTTTGCAAAAAATAATTTTCAACTGTCGCAAATTTTAATTACGCCAGGGATTGCCTTTTCTATAGTAAATTATTCAAAAAATAATTTTTTACTGTCGCAAATTTTAATTGCGCCAGCGATTGCCTTTTCTATAGTAAACTTTTCAAAAAATAATTTTCTACTGTCGCAAATTTTAATTACGCCAGGGATTACCTTTTCTATAGTAAATTATTCAAAAAATAATTTTTTACTGTCGCAAATTTTAAATATCCCAGGGATTGCCTTTTCTATAGTAAATTATTCAAAAAATAATTTTCAACTGTCGCAAATTTTAATTACGTCAGGGATTGCCTTTTCTATGGTAAATTATTCAAAAAATAATTTTCAACTGTCGCAAATTTTAAATATCCCAGGGATTGCCTTTTCTATAGTAAATTATTCAAAAAATAATTTTATACTGTCGCAAATTTTAATTACGCCAGGGATTGCCTTTTCTATAGTAAATTTTGCAAAAAATAATTTTTTACTGTCGCAAATTTTAATTGCGCCAGGGATTGCCTTTTCTATAGTAAATTATTCAAAAAATAATTTTCAACTGTCGCAAATTTTAATTACGCCAGGGATTGCCTTTTCTATAGTAAATTATTCAAAAAATAATTTTTTACTGTCGCAAATTTTAATTGCGCCAGCGATTGCCTTTTCTATAGTAAACTTTTCAAAAAATAATTTTCTACTGTCGCAAATTTTAATTACGCCAGGGATTACCTTTTCTATAGTAAATTATTCAAAAAATAATTTTTTACTGTCGCAAATTTTAAATATCCCAGGGATTGCCTTTTCTATAGTAAATTATTCAAAAAATAATTTTCAACTGTCGCAAATTTTAATTACGCCAGGGATTGCCTTTTCTATAGTAAATTATTCAAAAAATAATTTTCAACTGTCGCAAATTTTAAATATCCCAGGGATTGCCTTTTCTATAGTAAATTATTCAAAAAATAATTTTTTACTGTCGTAAATTTTAATTACTCCAGGGATTGCCTTTTCTATAGTAAATTTTTCAAAAAATAATTTTCTACTGTCGCAAATTTTAATTACGCCAGGGATTGCCTTTTCTATAGTAAATTATTCAAAAAATAATTTTCTACTGTCGCAAATTTTAAATATCCCAGGGATTGCCTTTTCTATAGTAAATTTTTCAAAAAATAATTTTTTACTATCGCAAGTTTTAATTACGCCAGGGATTGCCTTTTCTATAGTAAATTATTCAAAAAATAATTTTTTACTATCGCAAGTTTTAATTGCGCCAGGGATTGCCTCTTCTACAGTAAATTTTGCAAAAAATTATTTTTTACTGTCGCAAATTTTAATTGCGCCAGGGATTGCCTTTTCTATAGTAAACTTTTCAAAAAATAATTTTCTACTGTCGCAAATATTAATTACGCCAGGGATTGCCTTTTCTATAGTAAATTATTCAAAAAATAATTTTTTACTCTCGCAAATTTCAATTTCGCCAGGTAAATTTTCAAAAACTAATTTTCTACTGTCGCAAATTTTAATTACGCCAGGGATTGCCTTTTCTATAGTAAATTATTCAAAAAATAATTTTCTACTGTCGCAAATTTTAAATATCCCAGGGATTGCTTTTTCTGTAGTAAATTTCTAACAAAATAATTTTTTACTGTCGCAAATTTTAAGTGCGGCAGGGATTGCCTTTTCTATAGTAAATTATTCAAAAAATAATTTTCTACTGTCGCAAATTTTAATTACGCCAGGGATTGCCTTTTCTATAGTAAATTTTTCAAAAAATTATTTTTTACTATCGCAAGTTTTAATTACGCCAGGGATTGCCTTTTCTATAGTAAATTATTCAAAAAATAATTTTTTACTATCGCAAGTTTTAATTACGCCAGGGATTGCCTTTTCTATAGTAAAATTATTCAAAAAATAATTTTCTACTGTCGCAAAATTAAAATATCCCAGGGATTGCCTTTTCTATAGTAAATTTCTCACAAAGTAATTTTTTACTGTCGCAAATTTTAAGTGCGCCAGGGATTGCCTTTTCTATAGTAAATTATTCAAAAAATAATTTTCTACTGTCGCAAATTTTAATTACCCCAGGGATTGCCTTTTCTATAGTAAATTATTCAAAAAATAGTTTTATACTGTCGCAAATTTTAATTACGCCAGGGATTGCCTTTTCTATAGTAAATTTTTCAAAAAATAATTTCTTAATATCGCAAGTTTTAATTACGCCAGGGATTGCCTTTTCTATAGTAAATTATTCAAAAAATAATTTTCTACTGTCGCAAATTTTAAATATCCCAGGGATTGCCTTTTCTGTAGTAAATTTCTCACAAAATAATTTTTTACTGTCGAAAATTTTAATTACGCCAGGGATTGCCTTTTCTATAGTAAATTATTCAAAAAATAATTTTCAACTGTCGCAAATTTTAATTACGCCAGGGATTGCCTTTTCTATAGTAAATTATTCAAAAAATAATTTTTTACTATCGCAAGTTTTAATTGCGCCAGGGATTGCCTTTACTACAGTAAATTATTCAAAAAATAATTTTCTACTGTCGCAAATTTTAATTACGCCAGGGATTGCCTTTTATATAGTAAATTATTCAAAAAATAATTTTTTACTGTCGCATATTTTAATTGCGCCAGGGATTGCCTTTTCTATAGTAAATTATTCAAAAATTAATTTTCTACTGTCGCAAATTTTAATTACGCCAGGGATTGCCTTTTATATAGTAAATTTTTCAAAAATTAATTTTATACTGTCGCAAATTTTAAATACGCCAGGGATTGCCTTTTCTATAGTAAATTATTCAAAAAATAATTTTCTACTTTCGCAAATTTTAATTACGCCATGGATTGCCTTTTCTACAGTAAATTATTCAAAAAATAATTTCTCTACTGTCGCAAATTTTAATTACGCCAGGGATTGCCTTTTCTATAGTAGATTATTCAAAAGTAATTTTCAACAGTCGCAAATTTTAATTACGCCAGGGATTGCCTTTTCTATAGTAAATTTTTCAAAAAATAATTTTCTACTGTCGCAAATTTTAAGTGCGCCAGAGATTGCCTATTCTATAGTAAATTATTCAAAAAATAATTTTTTACTGTCGCAAATTTTAATTGCGCCAGAGATTGCCTTTTCTATAGTAAACTTTTCAAAAAATAATTTTCTACTGTCGCAAATTTTAATTGCGCCAGGGATTGCCTTTTCTATAGTAAATTATTCAAAAAATAATTTTCAACTGTCGCAAGTTTTAATTACGCCAGGGATTGCCTTTTCTATAGTAAATTATTCAAAAAATAATTTTCAACTGTCGCAAATTTTAATTACGCCAGGGATTGCCTTTTCTATAGTAAATTATTCAAAAAATAATTGTCTACTGTCGCAAATTTTTATTGCGCCAGGGATTGCCTTTTCTATAGTAAATTATTCAAAAAATAATTTTCTACTGTCGCAAATTTTAATTACCCCAGGGATTGCCTTTTCTATAGTAAATTATTCAAAAAATAATTTTATACTGTCGCAAATTTTAATTACGCCAGGGATTGCCTTTTCTATAGTAAATTTTTCAAAAAATAATTTTTTAATATCGCAAGTTTTAATTACGCCAGGGATTGCCTTTTCTATAGTAAATTATTCAAAAAATATTTTTCTACTGTCGCAAATTTTAAATATCCCAGGGATTGCCTTTTCTATAGTAAATTTCTCACAAAATAATTTTTTACTGTCGCAAATTTTAATTACGCCAGGGATTGCCTTTTCTATAGTAAATTATTCAAAAAATAATTTTCAACTGTCGCAAATTTTAATTACGCCAGGGATTGCCTTTTCTATAGTAAATTATTCAAAAAATAATTTTTTACTATCGCAAGTTTTAATTGCGCCAGGGATTGCCTTTTCTATAGTAAATTATTCAAAAAATAATTTTCTACTGTCGCAAATTTTAATTACGCCAGGGATTGCCTTTTATATAGTAAATTATTCAAAAAATAATTTTTTACTGTCGCAAATTTTAATTGCGCCAGGGATTGCCTGTTCTATAGTAAAATATTCAAAAAATAATTTTCTACTGTCGCAAATTTTAATTACGCAAGGATTGCCTTTTATTTAGTAAATTTTTCAAAAATTAATTTTATACTGTCGCGAATTTTAAATACGCCAGGGATTGCCTTTTCTATAGTAAATTATTCAAAAAATAATTTTCTACTGTCGCAAATTTTAATTACGCCAGGGATTGCCTTTTCTACCTACAGTAAATTATTCATAAAATAATTTTCTACTGTCGCAAATTTTAATTACGCCAGGGATTGCCTTTTCTGTAGTAAATTATTCAAAAAATAATTTTCAACAGTCGCAAATTTTAATTACGCCAGGGATTGCCTTTTCTATAGTAAATTTTTCAAAAAATAATTTTTTACTGTCGCAAATTTTAAGTGCGCCAGGGATTGCCTTTTCTATAGTAAATTATTCAAAAAATAATTTTTTACTGTCGCAAATTTTAATTGCGCCAGGGATTGCCTTTTCTATAGTAAACTTTTCAAAAAATAATTTTTTACTGTCGCAAATTTTAATTGCGCCAGGGATTGCCTTTTCTATAGTAAATTATTCAAAAAATAATTTTCTACAGTCGCTAATTTTAATTACGCCAGAGATTGCCTTTTCTATAGTAAATTATTCAAAAAATAATTTTTTACTGTCGCAAATTTTAATTGCGCCAGGGATTGCCTTTTCTATAGTAAATTATTCAAAAAATAATTTTTCTACAGTCGCAAATTTTAATTACGCCAGAGATTGCCTTTTCTATAGCAAATTATTCAAAAAATAATTTTTTACTGTCGCAAATTTTAAGTGCGCCAGTATTGCCTTTTCTATAGTAAATTATTCAAAAAATAATTTTCAACTGTCGCAAATTTTAATTGCGCCAGGGATTGCCTTTTCTATAGTAAATTATTCAAAAAATAAATTTTCTACTGTCGCAAATTTTAATTACGCCAGGGATTGCCTTTTATATAGTAAATTTTTCAAAAATTAATTTTATACTGTCGCAAATTTTAAATACGCCAGGGATTGCCTTTTCTATAGTAAATTATTCAAAAAATAATTTTCTACTGTCGCAAATTTTAATTACGCCAGGGATTGCCTTTTCTACAGTAAATTATTCAAAAAATAATTTTTTACTGTCGCAAATTTTAGTGCGCCAGGGATTGCCTTTTCTATAGTAAATTATTCAAAAAATAATTTTTTACTGTCGCATATTTTAATTACGCCAGAGATTGCCTTTTCTATAGTAAATTATTCAAAAAATAATTTTTTACTGTCGCAAATTTTAAGTGCGCCAGGGATTGCCTTTTCTATAGTAAATTATTCAAAAAATAATTTTCAACTGTCGCAAATTTTAATTGCGCCAGGGATTGCCTTTTCTATAGTAAAATATTCAAAAAATAATTTTCTACTGTCGCAAATTTTAATTACGCCAGGGATTGCCTTTTATATAGTAAATTTTTCAAAAATTAATTTTATATTATCGCAAATTTTAATTGCGCCAGGGATTGCCTTTTCTATAGTAAATTATTCAAAAAATAATTTTCAACTGTCGCAAATTTTAATTGCGCCAGGGATTGCCTTTTCTATAGTAAATTATTCAAAAAATAATTTTTTTACTATCGCAAGTTTTAATTACGCCAGGGATTGCCTTTTCTATAGTAAATTATTCAAAAAATAATTTTCTACTGTCGCAAATTTAAAATATCCCAGGGATTGCCTTTTCTATAGTAAATTTCTCACAAAATAATTTTTTACTGTCGCAAATTTTAAGTGCGCCAGGGATTGCCTTTTCTATAGTAAATTATTCAAAAAATAATTTTCTACTGTCGCAAATTTTAATTACCCCAGGGATTGCCTTTTCTTTAGTAAATTATTCAAAAAATAATTTTATACTGTCGCAAATTTTAATTACGCCAGGGATTGCCTTTTCTATAGTAAATTTTTCAAAAAATAATTTTTTAATATCGCAAGTTTTAATTACGCCAGGGATTGCCTTTTCTATAGTAAATTATTCAAAAAATAATTTTCTACTGTCGCAAATTTTAAATATCCCAGGGATTGCCTTTTCTATAGTAAATTTCTCACAAAATAATTTTTTACTGTCGCAAATTTTAATTACGCCAGGGATTGCCTTTTCTATAGTAAATTATTCAAAAAATAATTTTCAACTGTCGCAAATTTTAATTACGCCAGGGATTGCCTTTTCTATATTAAATTATTCAAAAATAATTTTTTACTATCGCAAGTTTTAATTGCGCCAGGGATTGCCTTTTCTATAGTAAATTATTCAAAAAATAATTTTCTACTGTCGCAAATTTTAATTACGCCAGGGATTGCCTTTTATATAGTAAATTATTCAAAAAATAATTTTTTACTGTCGCAAATTTTAATTGCGCCAGGGATTGCCTGTTCTATAGTAAAATATTCAAAAAATAATTTTCTACTGTCGCAAATTTTAATTACGCAAGGGATTGCCTTTTATTTAGTAAATTTTTCAAAAATTAATTTTATACTGTCGCGAATTTTAAATACGCCAGGGATTGCCTTTTCTATAGTAAATTATTCAAAAAATAATTTTCTACTGTCGCAAATTTTAATTACGCCAGGGATTGCCTTTTCTACAGTAAATTATTCAAAAAAATAATTTTCTACTGTCGCAAATTTTAATTACGCCAGGGATTGCCTTTTCTGTAGTAAATTATTCAAAAAATAATTTTCAACAGTCGCAAATTTTAATTACCCCAGGGATTGCCTTTTCTATAGTAAATTTTTCAAAAAATAATTTTTTTACTGTCGCAAATTTTAAGTGCGCCAGGGATTGCCTTTTCTATAGTAAATTATTCAAAAAAATAATTTTTTACTGTCGCAAATTTTAATTGCGCCAGGGATTGCCTTTTCTATAGTAAACTTTTCAAAAAATAATTTTCTACTTTCGCAAATTTTAATTGCGCCAGGGATTGCCTTTTCTATAGTAAATTATTCAAAAATAATTTTCTACAGTCGCAAATTTTAATTACGCCAGAGATTGCCTTTTCTATAGTAAATTATTCAAAAAATAATTTTTTACTGTCGCAAATTTTAAGTGCGCCAGGGATTGCCTTTTCTATAGTAAATTATTCAAAAAATAATTTTCAACTGTCGCAAATTTTAATTGCGCCAGGGATTGCCTTTTCTATAGTAAATAATTCAAAAAATAATTTTCTACTGTCGCAAATTTTAATTACGCCAGGGATTGCCTTTTATATAGTAAATTTTTCAAAAATTAATTTTATACTGTCGCAAATTTTAAATACGCCAGGGATTGCCTTTTCTATAGTAAATTATTCAAAAAATAATTTTCTACTGTCGCAAATTTTAATTACGCCAGGGATTGCCTTTTCTACAGTAAAATTATTCAAAAAATAATTTTCTACTGTCGCAAATTTTAATTACGCCAGGGATTGCCTTTTCTATAGTAAATTATTCAAAAAATAATTTTCTACTGTCGCAAATTTTAATTGCGCCAGGGATTGCCTTTTCTATAGTAAATTATTCAAAAAATAATTTTTTACTGTCGCAAATTTTAATTACGCCAGGGATTGCCTTTTCTATAGTAAATTATTCAAAAAATAATTTTATATTGTCGCAAATTTTAATTACGCCAGGGATTGCCTTTTCTATAGTAAATTATACAAAAAATAATTTTCAACTGTCGCAAATTTTAATTACGCCAGGGATTGCCTTTTCTATAGTAAATTATTCAGAAAATAATTTTCAACTGTCGCAAATTTTAATTACGCCAGGTATTGCCTTTTCTATAGTAAATTATTCAAAAAATAATTTTCTACTGTCGCAAATTTTAATTACGCCAGGGATTGCCTTTTATATAGTAAATTATTCAAAAAATAATTTTTTATTGTCGCAAATTTTAAATACGCCAGGGATTGCCTTTTCTATAGTAAATTATTCAAAAAATAATTTTCTACTGTCGCAAATTTTAATTACGCCAGGGATTGCCTTTTCTATAGTAAATTATTCAAAAAATAATTTTTTATTGTCGCAAATTTCAAATCCGCCAGGGATTACCTTTTCTATACTAAATTATTCAAAAAATAATTTTTTACTATCGCAAGTTTTAATTGCGCCAGGGATTGCATTTTCTACAGTAAATTTTGCAAAAAATAATTTTTTACTGTCGCAAATTTTAATTACGCCAGGGATTGCCTTTTCTATAGTAAATTATTCAAACAATAATTTTTTAGTCTCGCAAATTTCAATTTCGCCAGGTAAATTTTTCAAAAAATAATTTTCTACTGTCGCAAATTTTAATTACGCCAGGGATTGCCTTTTCTACAGTAAATTATTCAAAAAATAATTTTCTACTGTCGCAAATTTTAATTACGCCAGGGATTGCCTTTTCTATAGTAAATTATTCAAAAAATAATTTTCTACTGTCGCAAATTTTAATTGCGCCAGGGATTGCCTTTTCTATAGTAAATTATTCAAAAAATAATTTTTTTACTGTCGCAAATTTTAATTACGCCAGGGATTGCCTTTTCTATAGTAAATTATTCAAAAAATAATTTTATATTGTCGCAAATTTTAATTACGCCAGGGATTGCCTTTTCTATAGTAAATTATACAAAAAATAATTTTCAACTGTCGCAAATTTTAATTACGCCAGGGATTGCCTTTTCTATAGTAAATTATTCAGAAAATAATTTTCAACTGTCGCAAATTTTAATTACGCCAGGTATTGCCTTTTCTATAGTAAATTATTCAAAAAATAATTTTCTACTGTCGCAAATTTTAATTACGCCAGGGATTGCCTTTTATATAGTAAATTATTCAAAAAATAATTTTTTATTGTCGCAAATTTTAAATACGCCAGGGATTGCCTTTTCTATAGTAAATTATTCAAAAAATAATTTTCTACTGTCGCAAATTTTAATTACGCCAGGGATTGCCTTTTCTATAGTAAATTATTCAAAAAATAATTTTTTATTGTCGCAAATTTCAAATCCGCCAGGGATTACCTTTTCTATACTAAATTATTCAAAAAATAATTTTTTACTATCGCAAGTTTTAATTGCGCCAGGGATTGCATTTTCTACAGTAAATTTTGCAAAAAATAATTTTTTACTGTCGCAAATTTTAATTACGCCAGGGATTGCCTTTTCTATAGTAAATTATTCAAAAAATAATTTTTTAGTCTCGCAAATTTCAATTTCGCCAGGTAAATTTTTCAAAAAATAATTTTCTACTGTCGCAAATTTTAATTACGCCAGGGATTGCCTTTTCTATAGTAAATTATTCAAAAAATAATTTTCTACTGTCGCAAATTTTAATTACGCCAGGGATTGCCTTTTCTATAGTAAATTATTCAAAAAATAATTTTCAACTGTCGCAAATTTTAATTACGCCAGGGATTGCCTTTCCTATAGTAAATTATTCAAAAAATAATTTTATACTGTCGCAAATTTTAAGTGCGCCAGGGATTGCCTATTCTATAGTAAATTATTCAAAAAATAATTTTCTACTGTCGCAAATTTTAATTACGCCAGTGAATGCCTTTTCTATAGTAAATTTTGCAAAAAATAATTTTTTACTGTCGCAAATTTTAATTGCGCCAGGGATTGCCTTTTTTATAGTAAATTATTCAAAAAATAATTTTCAACTGTCGCAAATTTTAATTACGCCAGGGATTGCCTTTTCTATAGTAAATTTTTCAAAAAATAATTTGTTACTATCGCGAGTTTTAATTACGCCAGGGATTGCCTTTTCTATAGTAAATTATCCAAAAAATAATTTTCTACTGTCGCAAATTTTAATTACGCCAGGGATTGCCTTTTCTATAGTAAATTTTGCAAAAAATAATTTTTTACTGTCGCAAATTTTAATTGCGCCAGGGATTGCCTTTTCTATAGTAAATTATTCAAAAAATAATTTTCAACTGTCGCAAATTTTAATTACGCCAAGGATTGCCTTTTCTATAGTAAATTTTTCAAAAAATAATTTTTTACTATCGCAAGTTTTAATTACGCCAGGGATTGCCTTTTCTATAGTAAATTATTCAAAAAATAATTTTATACTGTCGCAAATTTTAAGTGCGCCAGGGATTGCCTTTTCTATAGTAAATTATTCAAAAAAATAATTTTCTACTGTCGCAAATTTTAATTACGCCAGAGATTGCCTTTTCTATAGTAAATTTTGCAAAAAATAATTTTTTTACTGTCGCAAATTTTAATTGCGCCAGGGATTGCCTTTTCTATAGTAAATTATTCAAAAAATAATTTTCAACTGTCGCAAATTTTAATTACGCCAGGGATTGCCTTTTCTATAGTAAATTTTTCAAAAAATTATTTTTTACTATCGCAAGTTTTAATTACGGCAGGGATTGCCTTTTCTATAGCAAATTATTCAAAAAATAATTTTTTATTGTCGATAATTTTTTACTGTCGCAAATTTTAATTGCGCCAGGGATTGCCTTTTCTATAGTAAACTTTTCAAAAAATAATTTTCTACTGTCGCAAATTTTAATTGCGCCAGGGATTGCCTTTTCTATAGTAAATTATTCAAAAAATAATTTTCTACTGTCGCAAATTTTAATTACGCCAGGGATTGCCTTTTCTATAGTAAATTATTCAAAAAATAATTTTTTACTGTCGCAAATTTTAAGTGCGCCAGGGATTGCCTTTTCTATAGTAAATTATTCAAAAAATTATTTTCAACTGTCGCAAATTTTAATTGCGCCAGGGATTACCTTTTCTATAGTAAATTATTCAAAAAATAATTTTTTACTGTCGCAAGTTTTAATTGCGCCAGGGATTGCCTTTTCTATAGTAAATTATTCAAAAAATAATTTTCTACTGTCGCAAATTTTAATTACGCCAGGGATTGCCTTTTTTATAGTAAATTATTAAAAAAATAATTTTCAACTGTCGCAAATTTTAATTGCGCCAGGGATTGCCTTTTCTATAGAAAATTATTCAAAAAATAATTTTCTACTGTCGCAAATTTTAATTACGCCAGGGATTGCCTTTTCTATAGTAAATTATTCAAAAAATAATTTTCAACTGTAGCAAATTTTAATTGCGCCAGGGATTGCCTTTTTATAGTAAATTATTCAAAAAATAATTTTTTACTATCGCAAATTTCAATTACGCCAGGGATTGCCTTTTCTATAGTAAATTATTCAAAAAATAATTTTTTACTGTCGCAAATTTCAAATCCGCCAGGGATTGCCTTTTCTATAGTAAATTATTCAAAAAATAACTTTTTACTCTCGCAAATTTCAATTTCGCCAGGTAAATTTTTCAAAAAATAATTTTCTACTGTCGCAAATTTTAATTACGCCAGGGATTGCCTTTCCTATAGTAAATTATTCAAAAAATAATTTTCTACTGTCGCAAATTTTAATTATGCCAGGGATTGCCTTTTCTATAGTAAATTATTCAAAAAATAATTTTCTACTGTCGCAAATTTTAATTACGCCAGGGATTGCCTTTTCTATAGTAAATTATTAAAAAAATAATTTTCAACTGTCGCAAATTTTAATTGCGCCAGGGATTGCCTTTTCTATAGTAAATTATTCAAAAAATAATTTTCTACTGTCGCAAATTTTAATTACGCCAGGGATTGCCTTTTCTATAGTAAATTATTCAAAAAATAATTTTCAACTGTAGCAAATTTTAATTGCGCCAGGGATTGCCTTTTTATAGTAAATTATTCAAAAAATAATTTTTTACTCTCGCAAATTTCAATTACGCCAGGAATTGCCTTTTCTATAGTAAATTATTCAAAAAATAATTTTTTACTGTCGCAAATTTCAAATCCGCCAGGGATTGCCTTTTCTATAGTAAATTATTCAAAAAATAATTTTTACTCTCGCAAATTTCAATTTCGCCAGGTAAATTTTTCAAAAAATAATTTTCTACCGTCGCAAATTTTAATTGCGCCAGTGATTGCCTTTTCTATAGTAAATTTTGCAAAAAATAATTTTTTACTGTCGCAAATTTTAATTGCGCCAGGGATTGCCTTTTTTATAGTAAATTATTCAAAAAATAATTTTCAACTGTCGCAAATTTTAATTACGCCAGGGATTGCCTTTCCTATAGTAAATTTTTCAAAAAATAATTTTTTACTATCGCGAGTTTTAATTACGCCAGGGATTGCCTTTTCTATAGTAAAATTATCCAAAAAATAATTTTCTATTGTCGCAAATTTTAATTACGCCAGGGATTGCCTTTTCTATAGTAAATTTTGCAAAAAATAATTTTTTACTGTCGCAAATTTTAATTGCGCCAGGGATTGCCTTTTCTATAGTAAATTATTCAAAAAATAATTTTCAACTGTCGCAAATTTTAATTACGCCAAGGATTGCCTTTTCTATAGTAAATTTTTCAAAAAATAATTTTTTACTATCGCAAGTTTTAATTACGCCAGGGATTGCCTTTTCTATAGTAAATTATTCAAAAAATAATTTTATACTGTCGCAAATTTTAAGTGCGCCAGGGATTGCCTTTTCTATAGTAAATTATTCAAAAAATAATTTTCTACTGTCGCAAATTTTAATTACGCCAGGGATTGCCTTTTCTATAGTAAATTTTGCAAAAAATAATTTTTTTACTGTCGCAAATTTTAAATACGCCAGGGATTGCCTTTTCTATAGTAAATTATTCAAAAAATAATTTTCTACTGTCGCAAATTTTAATTACGCCAGGGATTGCCTTTTCTATAGTAAATTATTCAAAAAATAATTTTTTATTGTCGCAAATTTCAAATCCGCCAGGGATTGCCTTTTCTATACTAAATTATTCAAAAAATAATTTTTTACTATCGCAAGTTTTAATTGCGCCAGGGATTGCCTTTTCTACAGTAAATTTTGCAAAAAATAATTTTTTACTGTCGCAAATTTTAATTACGCCAGGGATTGCCTTTTCTATAGTAAATTATTCAAAAAATAATTTTTTAGTCTCGCAAATTTCAATTTCGCCAGGTAAATTTTTCAAAAAATAATTTTCTACTGTCGCAAATTTTAATTACGCCAGGGATTGCCTTTTCTATAGTAAATTATTCAAAAAATAATTTTCTACTGTCGCAAATTTTAATTACGCCAGGGATTGCCTTTTCTATAGTAAATTATTCAAAAAATAATTTTCAACTGTCGCTAATTTTAATTACGCCAGGGATTGCCTTTCCTATAGTAAATTATTCAAAAAATAATTTTATACTGTCGCAAATTTTAAGTGCGCCAGTGATTGCCTTTTCTATAGTAAATTTTGCAAAAAATAATTTTTTACTGTCGCAAATTTTAATTGCGCCAGGGATTGCCTTTTTTATAGTAAATTATTCAAAAAATAATTTTCAACTGTCGCAAATTTTAATTACGCCAGGGATTGCCTTTTCTATAGTAAATTTTTCAAAAAATAATTTTTTACTATCGCGAGTTTTAGTTACGCCAGGGATTGCCTTTTCTATAGTAAATTATCCAAAAAATAATTTTCTACTGTCGCAAATTTTAATTACGCCAGGGATTGCCTTTTCTATAGTAAATTTTGCAAAAAATAATTTTTTACTGTCGCAAATTTTAATTGCGCCAGGGATTGCCTTTTCTATAGTAAATTATTCAAAAAATAATTTTTTACTGTCGCAAATTTTAAGTGCGCCAGGGATTGCCTTTTCTATAGTAAATTATTCAAAAAATAATTTTCAACTGTCGCAAATTTTAATTGCGCCAGGGATTGCCTTTTCTATAGTAAATAATTCAAAAAATAATTTTCTACTGTCGCAAATTTTAATTACGCCAGGGATTGCCTTTTATATAGTAAATTTTTCAAAATTAATTTTATACTGTCGCAAATTTTAAATACGCCAGGGATTGCCTTTTCTATAGTAAATTATTCAAAAAATAATTTTCTACTGTCGCAAATTTTAATTACGCCAGGGATTGCCTTTTCTACAGTAAATTATTCAAAAAATAATTTTCTACTGTCGCAAATTTTAATTACGCCAGGGATTGCCTTTTCTATAGTAAATTATTCAAAAAATAATTTTCTACTGTCGCAAATTTTAATTGCGCCAGGGATTGCCTTTTCTATAGTAAATTATTCAAAAAATAATTTTTTACTGTCGCAAATTTTAATTACGCCAGGGATTGCCTTTTCTATAGTAAATTATTCAAAAAATAATTTTATATTGTCGCAAATTTTAATTACGCCAGGGATTGCCTTTTCTATAGTAAATTATACAAAAAATAATTTTCAACTGTCGCAAATTTTAATTACTACGCCAGGGATTGCCTTTTCTATAGTAAATTATTCAGAAAATAATTTTCAACTGTCGCAAATTTTAATTACGCCAGGTATTGCCTTTTCTATAGTAAATTATTCAAAAAATAATTTTCTACTGTCGCAAATTTTAATTACGCCAGGGATTGCCTTTTATATAGTAAATTATTCAAAAAATAATTTTTTATTGTCGCAAATTTTAAATACGCCAGGGATTGCCTTTTTCTATAGTAAATTATTCAAAAAATAATTTTCTACTGTCGCAAATTTTAATTACGCCAGGGATTGCCTTTTCTATAGTAAATTATTCAAAAAATAATTTTTTATTGTCGCAAATTTCAAATCCGCCAGGGATTACCTTTTCTATACTAAATTATTCAAAAAATAATTTTTTTACTATCGCAAGTTTTTAATTGCGCCAGGGATTCTACAGTAAATTTTGCAAAAAATAATTTTTTACTGTCGCAAATTTTAATTACGCCAGGGATTGCCTTTTCTATAGTAAATTATTCAAAAAATAATTTTTTAGTCTCGCAAATTTCAATTTCGCCAGGTAAATTTTTCAAAAAATAATTTTCTACTGTCGCAAATTTTAATTACGCCAGGGATTGCCTTTTCTATAGTAAATTATTCAAAAAATAATTTTCTACTGTCGCAAATTTTAATTACGCCAGGGATTGCCTTTTCTATAGTAAATTATTCAAAAAATAATTTTCAACTGTCGCAAATTTTAATTACGCCAGGGATTGCCTTTCCTATAGTAAATTATTCAAAAAATAATTTTATACTGTCGCAAATTTTAAGTGCGCCAGGGATTGCCTATTCTATAGTAAATTATTCAAAAAATAATTTTCTACTGTCGCAAATTTTAATTACGCCAGTGAATGCCTTTTCTATAGTAAATTTTGCAAAAAATAATTTTTTACTGTCGCAAATTTTAATTGCGCCAGGGATTGCCTTTTTTATAGTAAATTATTCAAAAAATAATTTTCAACTGTCGCAAATTTTAATTACGCCAGGGATTGCCTTTTCTATAGTAAATTTTTCAAAAAATAATTTTTTACTATCGCGAGTTTTAATTACGCCAGGGATTGCCTTTTCTATAGTAAATTATCAAAAAAATAATTTTCTACTGTCGCAAATTTTAATTACGCCAGGGATTGCCTTTTCTATAGTAAATTTTGCAAAAATAATTTTTTACTGTCGCAAATTTTAATTGCGCCAGGGATTGCCTTTTCTATAGTAAATTATTCAAAAAATAATTTTCAACTGTCGCAAATTTTAATTACGCCAAGGATTGCCTTTTCTATAGTAAATTTTTCAAAAAATAATTTTTTACTATCGCAAGTTTTAATTACGCCAGGGATTGCCTTTTCTATAGTAAATTATTCAAAAAATAATTTTATACTGTCGCAAATTTTAAGTGCGCCAGGGATTGCCTTTTCTATAGTAAATTATTCAAAAAATAATTTTCTACTGTCGCAAATTTTAATTACGCCAGAGATTGCCTTTTCTATAGTAAATTTTGCAAAAAATAATTTTTTTACTGTCGCAAATTTTAATTGCGCCAGGGATTGCCTTTTCTATAGTAAATTATTCAAAAAATAATTTTCAACTGTCGCAAATTTTAATTACGCCAGGGATTGCCTTTTCTATAGTAAATTTTTCAAAAAATAATTTTTTACTATCGCAAGTTTTAATTACGGCAGGGATTGCCTTTTCTATAGCAAATTATTCAAAAAATAATTTTTTATTGTCGATAATTTTTTACTGTCGCAAATTTTAATTGCGCCAGGGATTGCCTTTTCTATAGTAAACTTTTCAAAAAATAATTTTCTACTGTCGCAAATTTTAATTGCGCCAGGGATTGCCTTTTCTATAGTAAATTATTCAAAAAATAATTTTCTACTGTCGCAAATTTTAATTACGCCAGGGATTGCCTTTTCTATAGTAAATTATTCAAAAAATAATTTTTTACTGTCGCAAATTTTAAGTGCGCCAGGGATTGCCTTTTCTATAGTAAATTATTCAAAAAATTATTTTCAACTGTCGCAAATTTTAATTGCGCCAGGGATTACCTTTTCTATAGTAAATTATTCAAAAAATAATTTTTTACTGTCGCAAGTTTTAATTGCGCCAGGGATTGCCTTTTCTATAGTAAATTATTCAAAAAATAATTTTCTACTGTCGCAAATTTTAATTACGCCAGGGATTGCCTTTTTTATAGTAAATTATTAAAAAAATAATTTTCAACTGTCGCAAATTTTAATTGCGCCAGGGATTGCCTTTTCTATAGAAAATTATTCAAAAAATAATTTTCTACTGTCGCAAATTTTAATTACGCCAGGGATTGCCTTTTCTATAGTAAATTATTCAAAAAATAATTTTCAACTGTAGCAAATTTTAATTGCGCCAGGGATTGCCTTTTTATAGTAAATTATTCAAAAAATAATTTTTTACTATCGCAAATTTCAATTACGCCAGGGATTGCCTTTTCTATAGTAAATTATTCAAAAAATAATTTTTTACTGTCGCAAATTTCAAATCCGCCAGGGATTGCCTTTTCTATAGTAAATTATTCAAAAAATAACTTTTTACTCTCGCAAATTTCAATTTCGCCAGGTAAATTTTTCAAAAAATAATTTTCTACTGTCGCAAATTTTAATTACGCCAGGGATTGCCTTTCCTATAGTAAATTATTCAAAAAATAATTTTCTACTGTCGCAAATTTTAATTATGCCAGGGATTGCCTTTTCTATAGTAAATTATTCAAAAAATAATTTTCTACTGTCGCAAATTTTAATTACGCCAGGGATTGCCTTTTCTATAGTAAATTATTAAAAAAATAATTTTCAACTGTCGCAAATTTTAATTGCGCCAGGGATTGCCTTTTCTATAGTAAATTATTCAAAAAATAATTTTCTACTGTCGCAAATTTTAATTACGCCAGGGATTGCCTTTTCTATAGTAAATTATTCAAAAAATAATTTTCAACTGTAGCAAATTTTAATTGCGCCAGGGATTGCCTTTTTATAGTAAATTATTCAAAAAATAATTTTTTACTCTCGCAAATTTCAATTACGCCAGGAATTGCCTTTTCTATAGTAAATTATTCAAAAAATAATTTTTTACTGTCGCAAATTTCAAATCCGCCACGGATTGCCTTTTCTATAGTAAATTATTCAAAAAATAATTTTTACTCTCGCAAATTTCAATTTCGCCAGGTAAATTTTTCAAAAAATAATTTTCTACCGTCGCAAATTTTAATTGCGCCAGTGATTGCCTTTTCTATAGTAAATTTTGCAAAAAATAATTTTTTACTGTCGCAAATTTTAATTGCGCCAGGGATTGCCTTTTTTATAGTAAATTATTCAAAAAATAATTTTCAACTGTCGCAAATTTTAATTACGCCAGGGATTGCCTTTCCTATAGTAAATTTTTCAAAAAATAATTTTTTACTATCGCGAGTTTTAATTACGCCAGGGATTGCCTTTTCTATAGTAAATTATCCAAAAAATAATTTTCTATTGTCGCAAATTTTAATTACGCCAGGGATTGCCTTTTCTATAGTAAATTTTGCAAAAAATAATTTTTTACTGTCGCAAATTTTAATTGCGCCAGGGATTGCCTTTTCTATAGTAAATTATTCAAAAAATAATTTTCAACTGTCGCAAATTTTAATTACGCCAAGGATTGCCTTTTCTATAGTAAATTTTTCAAAAAATAATTTTTTACTATCGCAAGTTTTAATTACGCCAGGGATTGCCTTTTCTATAGTAAATTATTCAAAAAATAATTTTATACTGTCGCAAATTTTAAGTGCGCCAGGGATTGCCTTTTCTATAGTAAATTATTCAAAAAATAATTTTCTACTGTCGCAAATTTTAATTACGCCAGGGATTGCCTTTTCTATAGTAAATTTTGCAAAAAATAATTTTTTTACTGTCGCAAATTTTAAATACGCCAGGGATTGCCTTTTCTATAGTAAATTATTCAAAAAATAATTTTCTACTGTCGCAAATTTTAATTACGCCAGGGATTGCCTTTTCTATAGTAAATTATTCAAAAAATAATTTTTTATTGTCGCAAATTTCAAATCCGCCAGGGATTGCCTTTTCTATACTAAATTATTCAAAAAATAATTTTTTACTATCGCAAGTTTTAATTGCGCCAGGGATTGCCTTTTCTACAGTAAATTTTGCAAAAAATAATTTTTTACTGTCGCAAATTTTAATTACGCCAGGGATTGCCTTTTCTATAGTAAATTATTCAAAAAATAATTTTTTAGTCTCGCAAATTTCAATTTCGCCAGGTAAATTTTTCAAAAAATAATTTTCTACTGTCGCAAATTTTAATTACGCCAGGGATTGCCTTTTCTATAGTAAATTATTCAAAAAATAATTTTCTACTGTCGCAAATTTTAATTACGCCAGGGATTGCCTTTTCTATAGTAAATTATTCAAAAAATAATTTTCAACTGTCGCAAATTTTAATTACGCCAGGGATTGCCTTTCCTATAGTAAATTATTCAAAAAATAATTTTATACTGTCGCAAATTTTAAGTGCGCCAGTGATTGCCTTTTCTATAGTAAATTTTGCAAAAAATAATTTTTTACTGTCGCAAATTTTAATTGCGCCAGGGATTGCCTTTTTTATAGTAAATTATTCAAAAATAATTTTCAACTGTCGCAAATTTTAATTACGCCAGGGATTGCCTTTTCTATAGTAAATTTTTCAAAAAATAATTTTTTACTATCGCGAGTTTTAGTTACGCCAGGGATTGCCTTTTCTATAGTAAATTATCCAAAAAATAATTTTCTACTGTCGCAAATTTTAATTACGCCAGGGATTGCCTTTTCTATAGTAAATTTTGCAAAAAATAATTTTTTACTGTCGCAAATTTTAATTGCGCCAGGGATTGCCTTTTCTATAGTAAATTATTCAAAAAATAATTTTCAACTGTCGCAAATTTTAATTACGCCAAGGATTGCCTTTTCTATAGTAAATTTTTCAAAAAATAATTTTTTACTATCGCAAGTTTTAATTACGCCAGGGATTGCCTTTTCTATAGTAAATTATTCAAAAAATAATTTTATACTGTCGCAAATTTTAAGTGCGCCAGGGATTGCCTTTTCTATAGTAAATTATTCAAAAAATAATTTTCTACTGTCGCAAATTTTAATTACGCCAGGGATTGCCTTTTCTATAGTAAATTTTGCAAAAAATAATTTTTTTACTGTCGCAAATTTTAATTGCGCCAGGGATTGCCTTTTCTATATTAAATTATTTAAAAAATAAGTTTCAATTGTCGCAAATTTTAATTACGCCAGGGATTGCCTTTTCTATAGTAAATTTTTCAAAAAATAATTTTTTACTATCGCAAGTTTTAATTACGGCAGGGATTGCCTTTTAAAATAGTAAATTATTCAAAAAATAATTTTTTACTGTCGATAATTTTTTACTGTCGCAAATTTTAATTGCGCCAGGGATTGCCTTTTCTATAGTAAACTTTTCAAAAAATAATTTTCTACTGTCGCAAATTTTAATTGCGCCAGGGATTGCCTTTTCTATAGTAAATTATTCAAAAAATAATTTTCTACTGTAGCAAATTTTAATTGCGCCAGGGATTGCCTTTTCTATAGTAAATTATTCAAAAAATATTTTTTACTGTCGCAAATTTTAATTACGCCAGGGATTGCCTTTTCTATAGTAAATTATTCAAAAAATAATTTTATATTGTCGCAAATTTTAATTACGCCAGGGATTGCCTTTTCTATAGTAAATTATTCAAAAAATAATTTTCAACTGTCGCAAATTTTAATTACGCCAGGGATTGCCTTTTCTATAGTAAATTATTCAGAAAATAATTTTCAACTGTCGCAAATTTTAATTACGCCAGGTATTGCCTTTTCTATAGTAAATTATTCAAAAAATAATTTTCTACTGTCGCAAATTTTAATTACGCCAGGGATTGCCTTTTCTACAGTAAATTATTCAAAAAATAATTTTCTACTGTTGCAAATTTTAATTACGCCAGGGATTGCCTTTTCTATAGTAAATTATTCAAAAAATAATTTTCTACTGTCGCAAATTTTAATTGCGCCAGGGATTGCCTTTTCTATAGTAAATTATTCAAAAAATAATTTTTTACTGTCGCAAATTTTAATTACGCCAGGGATTGCCTTTTCTATAGTAAATTATTCAAAAAATAATTTTATATTGTCGCAAATTTTAATTACGCCAGGGATTGCCTTTTCTATGGTAAATTATTCAAAAAATAATTTTCAACTGTCGCAAATTTTAATTACGCCAGGGATTGCCTTTTCTATAGTAAATTATTCAGAAAATAATTTTCAACTGTCGCAAATTTTAATTACGCCAGGTATTGCCTTTTCTATAGTAAATTATTCAAAAAATAATTTTCTACTGTCGCAAATTTTAATTACGCCAGGGATTGCCTTTTATATAGTAAATTATTCAAAAAATAATTTTTTATTGTCGCAAATTTTAAATACGCCAGGGATTGCCTTTTCTATAGTAAATTATTCAAAAAATAATTTTCTACTGTCGCAAATTTTAATTACGCCAGGGATTGCCTTTTCTATAGTAAATTATTCAAAAAATAATTTTTTATTGTCGCAAATTTCAAATCCGCCAGGGATTGCCTTTTCTATACTAAATTATTCAAAAAATAATTTTTTACTATCGCAAGTTTTAATTGCGCCAGGGATTGCCTTTTCTACAGTAAATTTTGCAAAAAATAATTTTTTACTGTCGCAAATTTTAATTACGCCAGGGATTGCCTTTTCTATAGTAAATTATTCAAAAAATAATTTTTTAGTCTCGCAAATTTCAATTTCGCCAGGTAAATTTTTCAAAAAATAATTTTCTACTGTCGCAAATTTTAATTACGCCAGGGATTGCCTTTTCTATAGTAAACTTTTCAAAAAATAATTTTTTATTGTCGCAAATTTCAAATCCGCCAGGGATTGCCTTTTCTATACTAAATTATTCAAAAAATAATTTTTTTACTATCGCAAGTTTTAATTGCGCCAGGGATTGCCTTTTCTATAGTAAATTTTGCAAAAAATAATTTTTTTACTGTCGCAAATTTTAATTGCGCCAGGGATTGCCTTTTCTATAGTAAATTATTCAAAAAATAATTTTCAACTGTCGCAAATTTTAATTACGCCAAGGATTGCCTTTTCTATAGTAAATTTTTTCAAAAAATAATTTTTTACTATCGCAAGTTTTAATTACGCCAGGGATTGCCTTTTCTATAGTAAATTATTCAAAAAATAATTTTATACTGTCGCAAATTTTAAGTGCGCCAGGGATTGCCTTTTCTATAGTAAATTATTCAAAAAATAATTTTCTACTGTCGCAAATTTTAATTACGCCAGGGATTGCCTTTTCTATAGTAAATTTTGCAAAAAATAATTTTTTTACTGTCGCAAATTTTAATTGCGCCAGGGATTGCCTTTTCTATAGTAAATTATTTAAAAAATAAGTTTCAATTGTCGCAAATTTTAATTACGCCAGGGATTGCCTTTTCTATAGTAAATTTTTCAAAAAATAATTTTTTACTATCGCAAGTTTTAATTACGGCAGGGATTGCCTTTTAAAATAGTAAATTATTCAAAAAATAATTTTTTACTGTCGATAATTTTTTACTGTCGCAAATTTTAATTGCGCCAGGGATTGCCTTTTCTATAGTAAACTTTTCAAAAAATAATTTTCTACTGTCGCAAATTTTAATTGCGCCAGGGATTGCCTTTTCTATAGTAAATTATTCAAAAAATAATTTTCTACTGTAGCAAATTTTAATTGCGCCAGGGATTGCCTTTTCTATAGTAAATTATTCAAAAAATATTTTTTACTGTCGCAAATTTTAATTACGCCAGGGATTGCCTTTTCTATAGTAAATTATTCAAAAAATAATTTTATATTGTCGCAAATTTTAATTACGCCAGGGATTGCCTTTTCTATAGTAAATTATTCAAAAAATAATTTTCAACTGTCGCAAATTTTAATTACGCCAGGGATTGCCTTTTCTATAGTAAATTATTCAGAAAATAATTTTCAACTGTCGCAAATTTTAATTACGCCAGGTATTGCCTTTTCTATAGTAAATTATTCAAAAAATAATTTTCTACTGTCGCAAATTTTAATTACGCCAGGGATTGCCTTTTCTACAGTAAATTATTCAAAAAATAATTTTCTACTGTTGCAAATTTTAATTACGCCAGGGATTGCCTTTTCTATAGTAAATTATTCAAAAAATAATTTTCTACTGTCGCAAATTTTAATTGCGCCAGGGATTGCCTTTTCTATAGTAAATTATTCAAAAAATAATTTTTTACTGTCGCAAATTTTAATTACGCCAGGGATTGCCTTTTCTATAGTAAATTATTCAAAAAATAATTTTATATTGTCGCAAATTTTAATTACGCCAGGGATTGCCTTTTCTATGGTAAATTATTCAAAAAATAATTTTCAACTGTCGCAAATTTTAATTACGCCAGGGATTGCCTTTTCTATAGTAAATTATTCAGAAAATAATTTTCAACTGTCGCAAATTTTAATTACGCCAGGTATTGCCTTTTCTATAGTAAATTATTCAAAAAATAATTTTCTACTGTCGCAAATTTTAATTACGCCAGGGATTGCCTTTTATATAGTAAATTATTCAAAAAATAATTTTTTATTGTCGCAAATTTTAAATACGCCAGGGATTGCCTTTTCTATAGTAAATTATTCAAAAAATAATTTTCTACTGTCGCAAATTTTAATTACGCCAGGGATTGCCTTTTCTATAGTAAATTATTCAAAAAATAATTTTTTATTGTCGCAAATTTCAAATCCGCCAGGGATTGCCTTTTCTATACTAAATTATTCAAAAAATAATTTTTTACTATCGCAAGTTTTAATTGCGCCAGGGATTGCCTTTTCTACAGTAAATTTTGCAAAAAATAATTTTTTACTGTCGCAAATTTTAATTACGCCAGGGATTGCCTTTTCTATAGTAAATTATTCAAAAAATAATTTTTTAGTCTCGCAAATTTCAATTTCGCCAGGTAAATTTTTCAAAAAATAATTTTCTACTGTCGCAAATTTTAATTACGCCAGGGATTGCCTTTTCTATAGTAAATTATTCAAAAAATAATTTTCTACTGTCGCAAATTTTAATTACGCCAGGGATTGCCTTTTCTATAGTAAATTATTCAAAAAATAATTTTCAACTGTCGCAAATTTTAATTACGCCAGGGATTGCCTTTCCTATAGTAAATTTTTCAAAAAATAATTTTATACTGTCGCAAATTTTAAGTGCACCAGGGATTGCCTTTTCTATAGTAAATTATTCAAAAAATAATTTTCTACTGTCGCAAATTTTAATTACGCCAGTGATTGCCTTTTCTATAGTAAATTTTGCAAAAAATAATTTTTTACTGTCGCAAATTTTAATTGCGCCAGGGATTGCCTTTTTTATAGTAAATTATTCAAAAAATAATTTTCAACTGTCGCAAATTTTAATTACGCCAGGGATTGCCTTTTCTATAGTAAATTTTTCAAAAAATAATTTTTTACTATCGCGAGTTTTAATTACGCCAGGGATTGCCTTTTCTATAGTAAATTATCCAAAAAATAATTTTCTACTGTCGCAAATTTTAATTACGCCAGGGATTGCCTTTTCTATAGTAAATTTTGCAAAAAATAATTTTTTACTGTCGCAAATTTTAATTGCGCCAGGGATTGCCTTTTCTATAGTAAATTATTCAAAAAATAATTTTCAACTGTCGCAAATTTTAATTACGCCAAGGATTGCCTTTTCTATAGTAAATTTTTCAAAAAATAATTTTTTACTATCGCAAGTTTTAATTACGCCAGGGATTGCCTTTTCTATAGTAAATTATTCAAAAAATAATTTTATACTGTCGCAAATTTTAAGTGCGCCAGGGATTGCCTTTTCTATAGTAAATTATTCAAAAAATAATTTTCTACTGTCGCAAATTTTAATTACGCCAGGGATTGCCTTTTCTATAGTAAATTTTGCAAAAAATAATTTTTTTACTGTCGCAAATTTTAATTGCGCCAGGGATTGCCTTTTCTATAGTAAATTATTCAAAAAATAATTTTCAACTGTCGCAAATTTTAATTACGCCAAGGATTGCCTTTTCTATAGTAAATTTTTCAAAAAATAATTTTTTACTATCGCAAGTTTTAATTACGGCAGGGATTGCCTTTTCTATAGTAAATTATTCAAAAAATAATTTTATACTGTCGCAAATTTTAAGTGCGCCAGGGATTGCCTTTTCTATAGTAAATTATTCAAAAAATAATTTTCTACTGTCGCAAATTTTAATTACGCCAGGGATTGCCTTTTCTATAGTAAATTTTGCAAAAAATAATTTTTTTACTGTCGCAAATTTTAATTGCGCCAGGGATTGCCTTTTCTATAGTAAATTATTTAAAAAATAATTTTCAATTGTCGCAAATTTTAATTACGCCAGGGATTGCCTTTTCTATAGTAAATTTTTCAAAAAATAATTTTTTACTATCGCAAGTTTTAATTACGGCAGGGATTGCCTTTTAAAATAGTAAATTATTCAAAAAATAATTTTTTACTGTCGATAATTTTTTACTGTCGCAAATTTTAATTGCGCCAGGGATTGCCTTTTCTATAGTAAACTTTTCAAAAAATAATTTTCTACTGTCGCAAATTTTAATTGCGCCAGGGATTGCCTTTTCTATAGTAAATTATTCAAAAAATAATTTTCTACTGTCGCAAATTTTAATTGCGCCAGGGATTGCCTTTTCTATAGTAAATTATTCAAAAAATAATTTTTTACTGTCGCAAATTTTAATTACGCCAGGGATTGCCTTTTCTATAGTAAATTATTCAAAAAATAATTTTATATTGTCGCAAATTTTAATTACGCCAGGGATTGCCTTTTCTATAGTAAATTATTCAAAAAATAATTTTCAACTGTCGCAAATTTTAATTACGCCAGGGATTGCCTTTTCTATAGTAAATTATTCAGAAAATAATTTTCAACTGTCGCAAATTTTAATTACGCCAGGTATTGCCTTTTCTATAGTAAATTATTCAAAAAATAATTTTCTACTGTCGCAAATTTTAATTACGCCAGGGATTGCCTTTTCTACAGTAAATTATTCAAAAAATAATTTTCTACTGTCGCAAATTTTAATTACGCCAGGGATTGCCTTTTCTATAGTAAATTATTCAAAAAATAATTTTCTACTGTCGCAAATTTTAATTGCGCCAGGGATTGCCTTTTCTATAGTAAATTATTCAAAAAATAATTTTTTACTGTCGCAAATTTTAATTACGCCAGGGATTGCCTTTTCTATAGTAAATTATTCAAAAAATAATTTTATATTGTCGCAAATTTTAATTACGCCAGGGATTGCCTTTTCTATAGTAAATTATTCAAAAAATAATTTTCAACTGTCGCAAATTTTAATTACGCCAGGGATTGCCTTTTCTATAGTAAATTATTCAGAAAATAATTTTCAACTGTCGCAAATTTTAATTACGCCAGGTATTGCCTTTTCTATAGTAAATTATTCAAAAATAATTTTCTACTGTCGCAAATTTTAATTACGCCAGGGATTGCCTTTTATATAGTAAATTATTCAAAAAATAATTTTTTATTGTCGCAAATTTTAAATACGCCAGGGATTGCCTTTTCTATAGTAAATTATTCAAAAAATAATTTTCTACTGTCGCAAATTTTAATTACGCCAGGGATTGCCTTTTCTATAGTAAATTATTCAAAAAATAATTTTTTATTGTCGCAAATTTCAAATCCGCCAGGGATTGCCTTTTCTATACTAAATTATTCAAAAAATAATTTTTTACTATCGCAAGTTTTAATTGCGCCAGGGATTGCCTTTTCTACAGTAAATTTTGCAAAAAATAATTTTTTACTGTCGCAAATTTTAATTACGCCAGGGATTGCCTTTTCTATAGTAAATTATTCAAAAAATAATTTTTTAGTCTCGCAAATTTCAATTTCGCCAGGTAAATTTTTCAAAAAATAATTTTCTACTGTCGCAAATTTTAATTACGCCAGGGATTGCCTTTTCTATAGTAAATTATTCAAAAAATAATTTTCTACTGTCGCAAATTTTAATTACGCCAGGGATTGCCTTTTCTATAGTAAATTATTCAAAAAATAATTTTCAACTGTCGCAAATTTTAATTACGCCAGGGATTGCCTTTCCTATAGTAAATTATTCAAAAAATAATTTTATACTGTCGCAAATTTTAAGTGCGCCAGGGATTGCCTTTTCTATAGTAAATTATTCAAAAAATAATTTTCTACTGTCGCAAATTTTAATTACGCCAGTGATTGCCTTTTCTATAGTAAATTTTGCAAAAAATAATTTTTTACTGTCGCAAATTTTAATTGCGCCAGGGATTGCCTTTTTTATAGTAAATTATTCAAAAAATAATTTTCAACTGTCGCAAATTTTAATTACGCCAGGGATTGCCTTTTCTATAGTAAATTTTTCAAAAAATAATTTTTTACTATCGCGAGTTTTAATTACGCCAGGGATTGCCTTTTCTATAGTAAATTATCCAAAAAATAATTTTCTACTGTCGCAAATTTTAATTACGCCAGGGATTGCCTTTTCTATAGTAAATTTTGCAAAAAATAATTTTTTACTGTCGCAAATTTTAATTGCGCCAGGGATTGCCTTTTCTATAGTAAATTATTTAAAAAATAATTTTCAACTGTCGCAAATTTTAATTACGCCAAGGATTGCCTTTTCTATAGTAAATTTTTCAAAAAATAATTTTTTACTATCGCAAGTTTTAATTACGCCAGGGATTGCCTTTTCTATAGTAAATTATTCAAAAAATAATTTTATACTGTCGCAAATTTTAAGTGCGCCAGGGATTGCCTTTTCTATAGTAAATTATTCAAAAAATAATTTTCTACTGTCGCAAATTTTAATTACGCCAGGGATTGCCTTTTCTATAGTAAATTTTGCAAAAAATATTTTTTTACTGTCGCAAATTTTAATTGCGCCAGGGATTGCCTTTTCTATAGTAAATTATTCAAAAAATAATTTTCAACTGTCGCAAATTTTAATTACGCCAGGGATTGCCTTTTCTATAGTAAATTTTTCAAAAAATAATTTTTTACTATCGCAAGTTTTAATTACGGCAGGGATTGCCTTTTCTATAGTAAATTATTCAAAAAATAATTTTTTACTCTCGATAATTTTTTACTGTCGCAAATTTTAATTGCGCCAGGGATTGCCTTTTCTATAGTAAACTTTTCAAAAAATAATTTTCTACTGTCGCAAATTTTAATTGCGCCAGGGATTGCCTTTTCTATAGTAAATTATTCAAAAAATAATTTTCTACTGTCGCAAATTTTAATTACGCCAGGGATTGCCTTTTCTATAGTAAATTATTCAAAAAATAATTTTTTACTGTCGCAAATTTTAAGTGCGCCAGGGATTGCCTTTTCTATAGTAAATTATTCAAAAAATTATTTTCAACTGTCGCAAATTTTAATTGCGCCAGGGATTACCTTTTCTATAGTAAATTATTCAAAAAATAATTTTTTACTGTCGCAAGTTTTAATTGCGCCAGGGATTGCGTTTTCTATAGTAAATTATTCAAAAAATAATTTTCTACTGTCGCAAATTTTAATTACGCCAGGGATTGCCTTTTTTATAGTAAATTATTAAAAAAATAATTTTCAACTGTCGCAAATTTTAATTGCGCCAGGGATTGCCTTTTCTATAGAAAATTATTCAAAAAATAATTTCCTACTGTCGCAAATTTTAATTACGCCAGGGATTGCCTTTTCTATAGTAAATTATTCAAAAAATAATTTTCAACTGTAGCAAATTTTAATTACGCCAGGGATTGCCTTTTTATAGTAAATTATTCAAAAAATAATTTTTTACTCTCGCAAATTTCAATTACGCCAGGGATTGCCTTTTCTATAGTAAATTATTCAAAAAATAATTTTTTACTGTCGCAAATTTCAAATCCGCCAGGGATTGCCTTTTCTATAGTAAATTATTCAAAAAATAATTTTTTACTCTCGCAAATTTCAATTTCGCCAGGTAAATTTTTCAAAAAATAATTTTCTACTGTCGCAAATTTTAATTACGCCAGGGATTGCCTTTCCTATAGTAAATTATTCAAAAAATAATTTTCTACTGTCGCAAATTTTAATTATGCCAGGGATTGCCTTTTCTATAGTAAATTATTCAAAAAATAATTTTCTACTGTCGCAAATTTTAATTACGCCAGGGATTGCCTTTTCTATAGTAAATTATTAAAAAAATAATTTTCAACTGTCGCAAATTTTAATTGCGCCAGGGATTGCCTTTTCTATAGTAAATTATTCAAAAAATAATTTTCTACTGTCGCAAATTTTAATTACGCCAGGGACTGCCTTTTCTATAGTAAATTATTCAAAAAATAATTCTCAACTGTAGCAAATTTTAATTGCGCCAGGGATTGCCTTTTTATAGTAAATTATTCAAAAAATAATTTTTTACTCTCGCAAATTTCAATTACGCCAGGAATTGCCTTTTCTATAGTAAATTATTCAAAAAATAATTTTTTACTGTCGCAAATTTCAAATCCGCCAGGGATTGCCTTTTCTATAGTAAATTATTCAAAAAATAATTTTTACTCTCGCAAATTTCAATTTCTCCAGGTAAATTTTTCAAAAAATAATTTTCTACTGTCGCAAATTTTAATTACGCCAGGGATTGCCTTTTCTATAGTAAATTATTCAAAAAATAATTTTCTACTGTCGCAAATTTTAATTATGCCAGGGATTGCCTTTTCTATAGTAAATTATTCAAAAAATAATTTTCTACTGTCGCAAATTTTAATTACGCCAGGGATTGCCTTTTCTATAGTAAATTATTCAAAAAATAATTTTTTACTGTCGCAAATTTTAAGTGCGCCAGGGATTGCCTTTTTCTATAGTAAATTATTCAAAAAATTATTTTCAACTGTCGCAAATTTTAATTGCGCCAGGGATTGCCTTTTCTATAGTAAATTTTGCAAAAAATTATTTTTTTACTGTCGCAATTTTTAATTGCGCCAGGGATTGCCTTTTCTATAGTAAATTATTCAAAAAATAATTTTTTACTGTCGATAATTTTTTACTGTCGCAAATTTTAATTGCGCCAGCGATTGCCTTTTCTATAGTAAACTTTTCAAAAAATAATTTCCTACTGTCGCAAATTTTAATTGCGCCAGGGATTGCCTTTTCTATAGTAAATTATTCAAAAAATAATTTTCTACTGTCGCAAATTTTAATTACGCCAGGGATTGCCTTTTCTATAGTAAATTATTGAAAAAATAATTTTTTATTGTCGCAAATTTTAAATGCGCCAGGGATTGCCTTTTATATAGTAAATTATTCAAAAAATTATTTTCAACTGTCGCAAATTTTAATTGCGCCAGGTAAATTTTTCAAAAAAGAATTTTCTACTGTCGCAAATTTTAATTACGCCAGGGATTGCCTTTTCTATAGTAAATTATTCAAAAAATAATTTTCTACTGTCGCAAATTTTAATTATGCCAGGGATTGCCTTTTCTATAGTAAATTATTCAAAAAATAATTTTCTACTGTCGCAAATTTTAATTACGCCAGGGATTGCCTTTTCTATAGTAAATTATTCAAAAAATTATTTTTTACTGTCGCAAATTTTAAGTGCGCCAGGGATTGCCTTTTCTATAGTAAATTATTCAAAAAATTATTTTCAACTGTCGCAAATTTTAATTGCGCCAGGGATTGCCTTTTCTATAGTAAATTTTGCAAAAAATAATTTTTTTACTGTCGCAAATTTTAATTGCGCCAGGGATTGCCTTTTCTATAGTAAATTATTCAAAAAATAATTTTTTACTGTCGATAATTTTTTACTGTCGCAAATTTTAATTGCGCCAGGGATTGCCTTTTCTATAGTAAACTTTTCAAAAAATAATTTCCTACTGTCGCAAATTTTAATTGCGCCAGGGATTGCCTTTTCTATAGTAAATTATTCAAAAAATAATTTTCTACTGTCGCAAATTTTAATTACGCCAGGGATTGCCTTTTCTATAGTAAATTATTGAAAAAATAATTTTTTACTGTCGCAAATTTTAAGTGCGCCAGGGATTGCCTTTTCTATAGTAAATTATTCAAAAAATTATTTTCAACTGTCGCAAATTTTAATTGCGCCAGGTAAATTTTTCAAAAAATAATTTTCTACTGTCGCAAATTTTAATTACGCCAGGGATTGCCTTTTCTATAGTAAATTATTCAAAAAATAATTTTCTACTGTCGCAAATTTTAATTATGCCAGGGATTGCCTTTTCTATAGTAAATTATTCAAAAAATAATTTTCTACTGTCGCAAATTTTAATTACGCCAGGGATTGCCTTTTCTATAGTAAATTATTCAAAAAATAATTTTTTACTGTCGCAAATTTTAAGTGCGCCAGGGATTGCCTTTTCTATAGTAAATTATTCAAAAAATTATTTTCAACTGTCGCAAATTTTAATTGCGCCAGGGATTGCCTTTTCTATAGTAAATTTTGCAAAAAATAATTTTTTTACTGTCGCAAATTTTAATTGCGCCAGGGATTGCCTTTTCTATAGTAAATTATTCAAAAAATAATTTTTTACTGTCGATAATTTTTTACTGTCGCAAATTTTAATTGCGCCAGGGATTGCCTTTTCTATAGTAAACTTTTCAAAAAATAATTTCCTACTGTCGCAAATTTTAATTGCGCCAGGGATTGCCTTTTCTATAGTAAATTATTCAAAAAATAATTTTCTACTGTCGCAAATTTTAATTACGCCAGGGATTGCCTTTTCTATAGTAAATTATTGAAAAAATAATTTTTTACTCTCGCAAATTTTAAGTGCGCCAGGGATTGCCTTTTCTATAGTAAATTATTCAAAAAATTATTTTCAACTGTCGCAAATTTTAATTGCGCCAGGGATTGCCTTTTCTATAGTAAATTTTGCAAAAAATAATTTTTTTACTGTCGCAAATTTTAATTGCGCCAGGGATTGCCTTTTCTATAGTAAATTATTCAAAAAATAATTTTCAACTGTCGCAAATTTTAATTACGCCAGGGATTGCCTTTTCTATAGTAAATTTTTCAAAAAATAATTTTTTACTATCGCAAGTTTTAATTACGCCAGGGATTGCCTTTTCTATAGTAAATTATTCAAAAAATAATTTTTTACTGTCGATAATTTTTTACTGTCGCAAATTTTAATTGCGCCAGGGATTGCCTTTTCTATAGTAAACTTTTCAAAAAATAATTTTCTACTGTCGCAAATTTTAATTGCGCCAGGGATTGCCTTTTCTATAGTAAATTATTCAAAAAATAATTTTCTACTGTCGCAAATTTTAATTACGCCAGGGATTGCCTTTTCTATAGTAAATTATTCAAAAAATAATTTTTTACTGTCGCAAATTTTAAGTGCGCCAGGGATTGCCTTTTCTATAGTTAATTATTCAAAAAATTATTTTCAACTGTCGCAAATTTTAATTGGCCAGGGATTGCCTTTTCTATAGTAAATTATTCAAAAAATAATTTTTTACTGTCGCAAATTTTAATTGCGCCAGGGATTGCCTTTTCTATAGTAAATTATTCAAAAAATAATTTTCAACTGTCGCAAATGTTAATTACGCCAGGGATTGCCTTTTCTATTGTAAATTATTCAAAAAATAATTTTATACTGTCGCAAATTTTAAGTGCGCCAGGGATTGCCTTTTCTATAGTAAATTATTCAAAAAATAATTTTCTACTGTCGCAAATTTTAATTACGCCAGGGATTGCCTTTTCTATAGTAAATTTTGCAAAAAATAATTTTTTACTGTCGCAAATTTTAATTGCGCCAGGGATTGCCTTTTCTATAGTAAATTATTCAAAAAATAATTTTCAACTGTCGCAAATTTTAATTACGCCAGGGATTGCCTTTTCTATAGTAAATTTTTCAAAAAATAATTTTTTACTATCGCAAGTTTTAATTACGCCAGGGATTGCCTTTTCCATAGTAAATTATTCAAAAAATAATTTTCTACTGTCGCAAATTTTAATTACGCCAGGGATTGCCTTTTCTATAGAAAATTTTACAAAAAATAATTTTTTACTGTCGCAAATTTTAATTGCGCCAGGGATTGCCTTTTCTATGGTAAATTATTCAAAAAATAATTTTCAACTGTCGCAAATTTTAATTACGCCAGGGATTGCCTTTTCTATAGAAAATTTTTCAAAATGTAATTTTTTACTATCGCAAGTTTTAATTACGCCAGGGATTGCCTTTTCTATAGTAAATTATTCAAAAAATAATTTTTTACTGTCGCAAATTTTAATTGCGCCAGGGATTGCCTTTTCTATAGTAAACTTTTCAAAAAATAATTTTCTACTGTCGCAAATTTTAAGTGCGCCAGGGATTGCCTTTTCTATAGTAAATTATTCAAAAAATAATTTTCAACTGTCGCAAATTTTAATTGCGCCAGGGATTGCCTTTTCTATAGTAAATTTTACAAAAAATAATTTTTTACTGTCGCAAATTTTAATTGCGCCAGGGATTGCCTTTTCTATGGTAAATTATTCAAAAAATAATTTTCAACTTTCGCAAATTTTAATTACGCCAGGTATTGCCTTTTCTATAGAAAATTTTTCAAAAAGTAATTTTTTACTATCGCAAGTTTTAATTACGCCAGGGATTGCCTTTTCTATAGTAAATAATTCAAAAAATAATTTTTTACTGTCGCAAATTTTAATTGCGCCAGGGATTGCCTTTTCTATAGTAAACTTTTCAAAAAATAATTTTCTACTGTCACAAATTTTAATTGCGCCAGGGATTGCCTTTTCTATAGTAAAATATTCAAAAAATAATTTTCTACTGTCGCAAATTTTAATTACGCCAGGTATTGCCTTTTTTATAGTAAATTTTTCAAAAAATATTTTTTTACTGTCGCAAATTTTAAGTGCGCCAGGGATTGCCTTTTCTATAGTAAATTATTCAAAAAATAATTTTCAACTGTCGCAAATTTTAATTGCGCCAGGGATTGCCTTTTCTATAGTAAATTATTCAAAAAATAATTTTTTACTGTCGCAAATTTTAATTGCGCCAGGGATTGCCTTTTCTATAGTAAATTATTCAAAAAATAATTTTTTACTGTCGCAAATTTTAATTCCGCCAGGGATTGCCTTTTCTCTAGTAAATTATTCAAAAAATAATTGTTTACTGTCGCAAATTTTAATTGCGGCAAGGATTGCCTTTTCTACAGTTAATTATTCAAAAAATAATTTTCTACTGTCGCAAATTTTAATTACGCCAGGGATTGCCTTTTATATAGTAAATTATTCAAAAAATAATTTTATACTGTCGAAAATTTTAATTGCGCCAGGGATTGCCTTTTCTATAGTAAAATATTCAAAAAATAATTTTTTACTGTCGCAAATTTTAATTGCGCCAGGGATTGCCTTTTCTATAGTAAATTATTCAAAAAATAATTTTCTACTGTCGCAAATTTTAATTACGCCAGGGATTGCCTTTTATATAGTAAATTATTCAAAAAATAATTTTCAACTGTCGCAAATTTGAATTACGCCAGGGATTGCCTTTTCTATAGTACATTATTCAAAAAATAATTTTCAACTGTCGCAAATTTTAATTACGCCAGGGATTGCCTTTTCTATAGTTAATTATTCAAAAAATAATTTTCAACTGTCGCAAATTTTAATTGCGCCAGGGATTACCTTTTCTATAGTAAATTATTCAAAAAAGAATTTTCAACTGTCGCAAATTTTAATTACGCCAGGGTTTGCCTTTTCTATAGTAAATTATTCAAAAAATAATTGTCTACAGTCGCAAATTTTAATTGCGCCAGGGATTGGCTTTTCTATAGTAAATTTTTCAAAAAATATTTTTTTACTGTCCCAAATTTTAATTACGCCAGGGATTGCCTTTTCTATAGTAAATTTTTCAAAAAATAATTTTTTAATATCGCAAGTTTTAATTACGCCAAGGATTGCTTTTCTATAGTAAATTATTCAAAAAATAATTTTCTACTGTCGCAAATTTTAAATATCCCAGGGATTGCCTTTTCTATAGTAAATTTCTCACAAAATAATTTTTTACTGTCGCAAATTTTAATTACGCCAGGGATTGCCTTTTCTATAGTAAATTATTCAAAAAATAATTTTTTAATATCGCAAGTTTTAATTACGCCAGGGATTGCTTTTCTATAGTAAATTATTCAAAAAATAATTTTCTACTGTCGCAAATTTTAAATATCCCAGGGATTGCCTTTTCTATAGTAAATTTCTCACAAAATAATTTTTTACTGTCGCAAATTTTAATTACGCCAGGGATTGCCTTTTCTATAGTAAATTATTCAAAAAATAATTTTCAACTGTCGCAAATTTTAATTACGCCAGGGATTGCCTTTTCTATAGTAAATTATTCAAAAAATAATTTTTTACTATCGCAAGTTTTAATTGCGCCAGGGATTGCCTTTTCTACAGTAAATTATTCAAAAAATAATTTTCTACTGTCGCAAATTTTAATTACGCCAGGGATTGCCTTTTATATAGTCAATTATTCAAAAAATAATTTTTTACTGTCGCAAATTTTAATTGCGCCAGGGATTGCCTTTTCTATAGTAAATTATTCAAAAAATAATTTTCTACTGTCGCAAATTTTAATTACGCCAGGGATTGCCTTTTATATAGTAAATTTTTCAAAAATTAATTTTATACTGTCGCAAATTTTAAATACGCCAGGGATTGCCTTTTCTATAGTAAATTATTCAAAAAATAATTTTCTACTGTCGCAAATTTTAATTACGCCAGGGATTGCCTTTTCTACAGTAAATTATTCAAAAAATAATTTTCTACTGTCGCAAATTTTAATTACGCCAGGGATTGCCTTTTCTATAGTAAATTATTCAAAAAATAATTTTCAACAGTCGCAAATTTTAATTACGCCAGGGATTGCCTTTTCTATAGTAAATTTTTCAAAAAATAATTTTCTAATGTCGCAAATTTTAAGTGCGCCAGGGATTGCCTTTTCTATAGTAAATTATTCAAAAAATAATTTTTTACTGTCGCAAATTTTAATTGCGCCAGGGATTGCCTTTTCTATAGTAAACTTTTCAAAAAATAATTTTCTACTGTCGCAAATTTTAATTGCGCCAGGGATTGCCTTTTCTATAGTAAATTATTCAAAAAATAATTTTCAACTGTCGCAAATTTTAATTGCGCCAGGGATTGCCTTTTCTATAGTAAATTATTCAAAAAATAATTTTCAACTGTCGCAAATTTTAATTACGCCAGGGATTGCCTTTTCTATAGTAAATTATTCAAAAAATAATTGTCTACTGTCCAAATTTTAATTGCGCCAAGGATTGCCTTTTCTATAGTAAATTATTCAGAAAATAATTTTCAACTGTCGTAAATTTTAATTACGCCAGGTATTGCCTTTTCCATAGTAAATTTTTCAAAAAATAATTTTTTACTGTCGCAAATTTCAAATCCGCCAGGGATTGCCTTTTCTATAGAAAATTTCTCACAAAATAATTTTCTACTGTCGCAAATTTTAATTGCGCCA